>APFE030165786.1:8102-135267 GCA_000404065.3 Pinus taeda
AAAGCTATTCTTGTTTCCTTCCATATCCTGGTGTACTTGTTTATATATGCTTGTATATGGTTAATGTACATCTGATCCTACATTATTTGTGAATTTAGATCCTTGTTTCTTGCATAGTAGTATGTTGCTATAATTCTACAAGTCCTTTTGAAGCTGAGCAGACAAAGAGTAGGCAGCAAAATTCTATCAAGAAGGAGAGGGAATCGAGCGCAAGGCTCAGGTTGGCCCTCTTGGTTCTCCTCTCATCTCTTTTCATAAAAGGAATCAACAATAGACTTTGATTGTTTGTTTCTAAGATAGCCACACATCTTAGTGGGAATAGCAGCATCCATTTGGACACTATTCTCGTATAACAGTCACTAACAAAGGAAGGTTTTGCAGAGGATGAGTAGTCTTTTGAAGATGTCAAAAGTATGGGAGAGTATCTTTCAGAAGATAAATATTCTGAAGTAAAGAATGATGGAGAATGTCTCTTGAATGAGAACAACAGTGAATTATTGTAGCATAAAGAATTTAGTAATACATTGATGTTTGAAACTATTACAATACAGGAACAATTTCTTGTGAAAGAAGGAGATGAGATTCAGTCTAAAGAACTGATATGTGAAGCAACAATTGAGACTGTTGAACCTTGTAATTCTCAAACTAATAAATTGTGTATAAATGCAAGAAGTGATGATGAAATACTTATGAAGTGTCATAGAGAACTTGAATTACTGGAGTATTTGCTGGAAAACTCAGAGTATGACAGTGTAATTGCAGAGGAAGGAGTTCACTACAATGGACAAGAACATAAAGACATCATTGAAGCAAATGGTGTGGAAGAGAGACTTGCTTACAGTTTTGAGAGCCCTTTAGAGAATTCTTTAAAGAGGTTGAATCAGCATACTGACCTACTGATAAAAGAGAAAAAATCATAGCAACATACTGAAATGTTGCCAAAGGAAGAAGAGGCACTAAGGCCTTATGTTTTTCATTTTAATAATTGTTTTGTGAGTGCAAGTTTTTTTGTAGACACTGGAGAAAATTTGGCACACATGAGCAACCAGGTAAAGAAAGAAGAGGAAAGAGAATATGCTGGAACTAATGAACATCATAATGATGTATTTGAAAGGAATCAAGTACAAAGTAAATTGGAGGACAATTTACTTTTTGTAAGTAAATTTATAGATATTGAACAGAGGTTGTTTGGACAACAACAAGAGAGTAAGGATGAAAGGGCAGTAGTAAGGATCCAACAGCTTCAAAGAGAAGACATAAAACATCAGTTTGAAGATGAGTGGACAAAGTACAAAAACAAATGGAAAAGTAATTATCAGTCAAAAGATAAATTGGACATAGAGATTGAAAGAATAATAAGATTGATGATGAAGGTGCCTCAGAAGAAAGCAACAGTAAGAAGGCCGAAGGATTAAGATAAAACCGAATATATTTCCGCTTAAAGACTTAAACTTTGATAAAGTGGGTTTTCACGATTGATATTGGTTTTTATCTTGGGACACACATAGTGTGACATGCAGTCATATTTGCATATTGTGGGTATATGCACTTAGGCTGCATATTTGGGGTATATGCAGCTTAGGCTGGTGTCATAACCTCTTAAACTTGGCTCATAGACCAAGAATCCTTGTCAAAATGAGAGACACTTTGAATGGGCCCAACCCCTTGGTTCACTATAATCAATCCCTTACATTCCAATCAAGCATGACACCTTTTAAGTGTGCTTATTTTAAAGATTTATTTTCACCTTCAAAGGCTCTCTTCCCTTCTAGGAGATATTCTTTGTCAAGTCCACATTCAAGAGAGAATAATTATTGGGATTTATATCTTTTAATTTGAATTACCTATCTTAACTAGACTACAATGTGTCTTCCTTTAGACTCTCACTTAATAGATCTACCTCAACAACCACTTTCTCATGAAGACTCAATATCAGCATAAATTCAAAACCTGTCTTCTTGCCTTCATAGCTTAATGGAGAAGAAAGTGGGATCCCAAGGCCATTAAGCAAAATTGGAAAGCCTCCTTCCCTTTTATCCTTTGGGGAATCATTTGATCCCTAGTTTGAATTTTTTAGCTCTAGCTTTCTGTAACACTAACCTATTTTGGAGGAAATTTTTTAACAAATGAGACTTTTTGTTTGTAAGCTTTTATAGTTAGAATTTGAAGAAAGTGTATGGAATATGCCCTTTCTCATGAAAAAACTAGCATTGGAAGGAAAGACTTTCACAATTAACCATTTGGCTCAAAATTTAACCACCACATTCAAAAATAATTTCCTCTAGCAAACCACCACATATTGATATTGGTGTCCTCTTGCTCCAAAATAAATCAGATTCCTAAAGTACTCTAAATTATTACCCCTAGCTCAAAATTTCCAAAGCCCATTGGTATAAATGCAATTTACAGTGTTGGACCCATAAAACAAATTTTTTATTTCATAACCATCTTCGAATAAAATAAAAATAAAACCAAGTTAGCAAATCTAAGCTTGAAGATTAATAACACCAAAATCCCTTACAAACACAACTTCTTTATCCTCTATATTCCCCCTCGCCCAGAAGAAAAAATAAATAAAATAAAATAATAATATTAATATTAATATCAATACAAGGTAGTGATTCAAACCTTACCTTATAGTATAAATACCCAAGATTATCTGATCCAATGAACCAGATTTGTAATATAGAAACTTGGAAGCACAAAAGTATCCTATGAATGTTATTTCCAGTGTTGTGGCACTCTACACTATCTTTCAATTGGGAGGTGAAAGCTCATGGAGCCACTGCCTTGGATTTAATACATCGCTTACTCCGTGAAGAAATCCCAGATCCCTTTTAATAGAATCACCACCTTCATCCTTTTCCTCCAATCTCCTTCCAATATATATACACATAAGAGTATGACAACACCTATCCATTATAAAAACTCATCTTAAATGTGATTTGTCAGCTTATGGCTCCATTTCTCATGGTTCCAACAAAGGTACATCAAGGTTCCATATAGGTACATCAAGGTACTTACATGGAACCTTGATGTACCTTTGGTGGAACCATGAGCATGAGGGATCGTACCAGACAACTCGTATTTAAGGATAGTCTGTATAATGGATCGTACTTGACAACTCGTATTTAAGAAGAGTTTGTATAATGGATAGGCATTTCCCAAAAGCAGCGGACAACACCTCTCCCTTATACAAACTTTCCTTAAATGCGAGCTATCAAGCACAATCCCTCATGATCATGTTTTTTCCAAAAATACGTCAAGGTTCCTTATGCAGTGCTCATGCTCATGAAACCTTGACATACTTTTGGTGGAACCATGAACAATAGAACCGTGAGTTGACAACTCACATTTAAGGTGAATTTGTATAATGGATGCACGAGAGAAAAACCAACATAGCACCCTAATCACGTGGCTATCATAAAACAATAATGTTAGGGGGTCACTAACAACGTGTATCCATTATAAAAATTCGCCTTAAAAGCAAACTGTCAATTCATGGTTCTACCAAAGGTATATTAAAGTTTCATGAGCATGAGCATTACTTCAGGAACCTTGATGTAATTTTGGTAGAAACATGATCATAAGGGATCATGCCCAACAACTCACACTTAAGGAAAATCTATATAATGGATAGGCGTGCCCGCCTACCCGTTATATAGACCTGCCTTAAATGTGAGCTGTCACGTGCCTTAAATGTGATCTTTCAAGCACGATCCCTCATGATCACGCCTATCCATTGTACAAAGTCTGTTGAAATGTGGAAACAAGAATATTCCAATTTTAATTTGTCCTTGAATTAAAATTGAGAATTAAAATTCGAATTTAGTCTCACCAACTGCTTAAAAAATAATTAATTAATTCATCTTGGATTAATTAGTTGGAGAAATTCAATCTAGAAGTCTTTGTGAATTCATGCAACCGTTATCCCTTAAATTAAGGAGATTAAACCTTAATTAAGGAGATAAGGATGAGTTATAATTGAGTTGTAATTAGTTAGCTCAGTTAACTGAGTTATGTCCAGTTAAATTAGTTCCAAACAGTTTGAGGAACTAATTGTGAGTTCAGTTAGTTAATGCATGCATGCATCAAACTAGTGTACTCCAAATACCTGAAAATTCTCTCATAAATAACTCATGCATGTCTATTCAGAGAAAGACCCAGTTGAGATTAAAGATAGGGACAATGTACTATCAGTTGCAAGAATTTTCCTATAAGGAAAACTCTTTCATGCAGAAGGACTTCATTCCTTGATATTTGCGTAGTTTTACAGGGTGTAAGATCAGTGTGAGTGATCAGTGTTACACATGGTAACAGTAGGATCACCCAGGAAAAACTGCACTAGGAAATAGGAGCTTGGAGGGCAATGTGGAGGACTTAATGACAAGTCTATTTTTCCTGTGAGCATCTGTGAGGATTATACTGAGAGGTGGCTAGCTGTGAGGGCTAAAGCTATGTGTAATCCTGAGATATGTCCACTTGTATGATAATACAAATAGTGGGGTTTTTAGTTGAGGCTTTACCTAGAGTATTCTTATGCGTTTCATGTGCACTGATTCTACTTCTGGTTATATGTGTTCTACTTGATATTGCTGAAATCTATTAAGCTTCCGCAAGTTTAATTGTAGAAGTAGATTAAAGTATTTTGCTTTAGTTATATTTCATTATCAAGTTAATCTACAGTGAGAATTTCTACATGGTATTAGAGCAAAGGTTATCGGAACTGTGAACAATATATGGAGAAGATAATTAGAAGTTTGAAGTTCAGGATTGCAGGTACAAATCGAATTCATCTCATACTTCAGGTTGGTCAATGGTGTTCTATGGCTTGAGACTTGAGTATCCTTGGAAGGCAGCTCAAATTACATAGCATGGAAAGATATAACGGAAGTTGTATTAGAAGACAATGGTTTGAAGGATTTCATTGATCAAGAAATGCCCAAGCTAGTTGTAGCTAATGCACAAGAATTACCTGAATGGAAGAAGTGTGTGGTGAGGGCGAGATAGATTCTGCTGGAGGGAGTTCGAGACCATATTGTCTCGAGTTTCCATGGGAAGGATACTCCGTTTTCAATGTGGAAGGCATTGAAGGACGTCTATCAAAACATTAGCAACTAGAGGAAACTAGCACTCAAGGATAAACTTCGAAAAATCAAGATGGAGAAGGGAAATATTGTTTCTACATATCTAAAAAAGCTCACCACCTACAGAGATGAGCTTGGTAGTGTGGGAATAACTACTGTCGATGATGATATGGTGAGCCTTTCTCTCCTCAATCTTCCAAATAGCTAGAATAACTACCAGGACTCTGTGAATGGAAGGGGGAAACTCTCGGATTGGGAATGATTGTGGTCGGATTTCATGTAGGAGGAGATCAGGAGGAGCACTCAAGATGGTTCTTCATCAAAGAATGATGATGAAGAAAATCTGGCCTTAGCAAGTAAGGCAAGGAAACAGAAAGGGAAGGCTACCCATTCCAAATTGAATTCTTCTCATGGAGGGAAGAAGGGTGACAAATCTAAAGTGATATGCTTTAATTGTCACGAGATGGGACATTATGCAACTAATTGCCCATCAAAGAAGTCCAAGAAGGGATCCACAAAAGGATGGGAAGGTGAGGCATTAGCCTCTCAGTTCAAAATGGAGTTTACCCTCATCACATGTATGGTTTCATCAATGGTGGGTTGTAGTTGGTATCTTGACAGTGGAGCCTCATTCTACATGACCGACGATAAAAGTTTATTCAATACCTTAGAGGAGAAAGACCTCAAGATGCACATAGAGATGGGTGATGATGGAAAGTACAATGTTTTAGGAGTGGGCATGGTTGCTTTTCAGAGGGAGCATGGAGCTCCTCTCACCTTGATAGATGTGAAGTATGTGCCTGGACTGAAGAAGAACTTGGTATTGGTCGCAATGTTGGAAGACAAAGGCTACGATGTTGTCTTCAGTAAAGGAAAGACGTTCCTAAGACACATAGCCACGAGTCAGACCAAGAGGATTGGTATTCAAGTGAAGAATATCTATAAACTAGAGGTAGATGATTGTGCCGCATTGAGTTCAAAAGAAGAATTGGTGCAAATCCAAGACATTGGCGAGTTATGGCACAGGTAGTTGGGCCATTTGCATCAAGGGGCCTTGAAGATAATGCAGCAGATATTTATAGGACTTCCCAAAGGTAAACTTGAACAAGTTGACACATACAAAGGTTGTACCTTAGGAAAGTACACCAAGTCTTCCTTTCATGATCAAGACAGTCAAGCAGAAGCGATCTTAGAAAGAGTTCATATTGATTTGTGTGGACCATTCTCGATGACATCCACAACGAAGAAAAAGTATTATGTGATATTCATTGATGATTATTCTCGTAAATGCTAGATTTATTTCATGCTGAAGAAAGATCAAACCTTCTCAAAGTTTTGTGAGTTCAAAGTTTTGGTTGAGAAAGAATCAAGGAAGAAGATCAAGGCCTTGAGAAGCGATAACGGTGGAGAATATGTTTCTCAAGAGTTTAAGGACTTTTGTGCAGTGGAAGGAATTAAACGAGAGTTGACGAAACCTCATAACCCACAGCAGAATGGGGTGGCCTATAGGAAGAACATAATGATTGTAGGGGCAGCTCGGGCGATGCTGCATGACCAAGGCCTACCACTTCATTTGTGGGCTGAGGAATGCAACACAACGGTCTATTTTCATAATAGAAGCTTGCATTGCATACTTGCGATGAAAACACCAGAGGAAGCTTTCTCTGGTAAGAGACCAAATGTGGGTCACTTCAAGACCTTTGGTTCATCAATATATTGCCATGTGACAAAGGATGCACGGAAGAAGCTTGAGCCGAAACTGAGTTGGGGATACTTGTGGGGTACACTGATACACCCCACAACTATCGGGTGTACTTGCCTACCAGTCGGAGGACAGTGGTTCGCAGAGATATCAAGTTTGATGAGCAGAAGGCCATGCGAGTTTCCCTTGAGAGGGAGCTCCAACTACAGGCTATGGAGGAACTGTTGGTTCCTAAGGAGGAGGAGCCTCAGACTGATGCAGAGCGGCCACATGCAAAGATTCCAGGAGTGGAGACATCCACTCAAGCAGAGTCTTCCAGAGATGGATGAAAGCGTACAAGAGAAGTTGACAGATTGTTGTCGGATGCGAGAGAGAATGTGGGAGAACCATCTTCTTAGCGCAGATAGAGAAGGTCACCTGAGAGTTACACTGGATACATGGCCCTTATTGGGGAATGTGTTGAGACCGAGCCATATTCCTTTGAGGAAGTAGTGAAGCAGTCGATTTAGGTTGATGCTATGGTGGAAGAGTATGACTCCATAGTTTGGAACAATGTTTGGGATGTGGTTCCAAGACTGGAGAACAAGTCAGTTGTGAGTTCCCGTTGGCTTTAAAAGGTAAAGCAAGCTACTGATGGTAGTGTGGAGAAACATAAGGCAAGGTTTGTTGCTCATGGTTTCTCACAGGTCGAGGGGATTGACTATGATGAGACTTTTGCTCCTGCTACAAGGTACTCATCTATCAAATTGATGTTGGAACTATCAACACAGATGGGTTGGAAGATCCATCAGATGGATGTGAAGACTACATTCCTCAATGGAAAGATTGAGGAAGAGGTGTACATAGAGAAACCAGAAGGTTTTGAGACCTTCGATCATGAGTCGCATGTGTTAAGACTCAAGAGAGCTTTGTATGGGCTGAAGCAAGAACCTCGTGTTTGGTACACCAGGATCAAAAACTAGTTCACCAGGTTGGGCTTCACAAAGAGTGAAGCAGATGCGAACATGTACCACATCATGGTGAAAGGTAAGTAGTTGATTATTGTACTTTATGTTGATATTCTCATATTGACAGGTGATGATCAATTGATCATGTCTTGCAAGAAGGACCTTGCAAGAGAATTCGAGATGAAAGACATGGGTCTCATGCATTACTTCCTTGGCATGGAAGTATGGCAGAAGGATGGGGAGTTGTTTGTGTCTAAGGGAAAGTATGCCAACGAGATACTTAGGAGACTCCACATGGAAAATGCAAGCCCATGTAGACTCCTTTAGCATGTAACTGGAGGAAGGAGGATGCTACTTCAAAAGAAGTAGTAGAAGCTACTGTGTACAGGTAGCTTGTGGGTTCACTGATGTACTTAGTGAACACATGACCAGATTTGTGCTATGCGGTGAATCAGCTGAGTCAAGCTATGGTTCAACCTACTAAGATGTATTGGAAGTTTGAGATACCTCAGAGTCACATCTTAGTATGTATTATGGTACAAATGGATAGAGGGAGTGAAGATATAGGGCTTTACTGATGCAGATTGGGCAGGGAGTCCATCAGATTGGAAGAGCACATCAAGTGGAATTTTCAACCTTGGTTCGGCGGTAATTTCTTGGTACAGCAGGAAACAAAGGTTGGTTGCATTCAGCACGGCAGAGGCTGAATACATGGCTGCAAGTCAGGAAACATGTGAGGCCATCTAGATGCGGAAAATTTTAGTTGGTTTGTTTGATCAGAGAATGGATCCAACTATGATCTATTGTGATAATCAGAGTTGTATCAAACTCTCTGAGAATCTAGTATTTCATGGCAGGTCCAAGCACATCGACATTCGGTATCAACATCTCAGAGGCTGTGTGGCGAGGAGGATCATGTTGTTGCAATATATTTCGACCGAGGAGCAAGATGCTGACATTTTGACTAAGGCATTGTCAAAGTGTAAATTCGAGTTCCATAGAGATAGGATCGGGGTGGCAGATAATCCCTTTCTTATTGAGAGGGAGTGTTGAAATGTGGCAACAAGAATATTCCAATTTTAATTTGTCCTTGAATTAAAATTGAGAATTAAAGTTCGAATTTAGTCTCACCAGCTGCTTGGAAATTTAATTAATTAATTCATCTTGGATTAATTAGTTGGAGAAATTCAAGCTAGAAGGCTTTGTGAAGTCATGCAACAGTTATCCCTTAAATTAAGGAGATTATCCCTTAATTAAGAATGTAAGGATGAGTTATAATTGAGTTGTAATTAGTTAGCTCAGTTAACTGAGTTATGTCCAGTTAAATTAGTTCCAAACAATTTGAGGAACTAATTGTGAGTTCAGTCAGTTAATGCATGCATGCATCAAACTAGTGTACTCCAAATACCTGAAAATTCTCTCATAAATAACTCATGCATGTCTATTTATAGAAAGACCCAGTTGAGATTAAAGACAGGGATAGTGTACTATCAGTTGCAAGAATTTTCCTATAAGGAAAACTCTTGCATGCAGAAGGAATTCATTCCTTGAGATTTGCACAGTTTTACAGGGTGTAAGATCAGTGTGAGTGATTAGTGTTACACATGGTAACAGTAGGATCACCCAGGAAAAACTACACTAGGAAATAGGAGCTTGGAGGGTAGTGTGGAGAACTTAATGACAAGTCTATTTTTCCTGTGAGCATCTGTGAGAATTGTACTGAGAGCTAGCTAGCTGTGAGAGCTAAAGTTGTGTGTAATCCTGAGATATTTCCACTTGTATGATAATACATATAGTGGGGTTTTTCGCTGAGGCTCTCCCCAGAGTATTATTCTATATTTCATGTGCATTGATTCTGCTTCTAGTTATATGTGCTCTTCATGATCTTGTTTAAATCTATTAAGCTTCTGCAAGTTTAATGGTAGAAGTAGATTAAAGTATTTTGCTTTAATTATATTGCATTATCAGGTTAATCTACAGTGAGAATTTCTACAAACTCACCTTAAATGCGAGTTGTTAGGCATGATCCCTCATGATCATGTTTATGCCAAAAGTATGTCAACAAATATCCATTTTAAAAACTCTCCTTAAATGCGAGTTGTCAGACCCAATCTCTCAGGGTTATAATTTTTTCCAAAAATACATCAAGATTCCCTATGCAATGCTCATGCTCATGAAACCTTGATATACTTTTGGCAAAACGGTGAACATGAGAACCATGAGCTCCCAATTAAGGCGGATTTGTATAATAAATGAAAGAATGAAATTTTAATGTCCATGAGACTAGCTATAGTCTATGGGACCACTAGCTTCCCTACTTTTTGTCTTTTGCAATTCAATCCTCTTATTATTCAAATTAATGATGAGCTGACCCAACCTACTAACAGTCCCCTCACTAAAAAGACAATGCCAAGGAACCTATGTTAACATACTGCTCTAACTGTCTCTAATGTCTCTGAAAGCATCACATTCCAAAATGATTTTTTATTTATTTTTCCACTGCCCCAGAAATGCAAAAAGTACACAACCACTCTTCCCAAGTTTCTTTAGGTATTTTCCACCGGCATGTTTTGCACCGTAATCGCTGTGAGTTAGTATTTAATTGAGCAATAAGAGTTTTTTCTCTCCATACAATGCTAGCTCCAATGCACTCTTTTTGTTGGAGATCACACGTGGGGTTGAATTATTGAACATAATACCTCTTATTTCTACCCATCTTTTTTCCCTATATATGCTTGCAAAACTTCTCCATAACATAACTCTTCAAGTCCTTGCTATTTGTGGGACATGCATTGATGTAATATTCCATTTTTGCATCCATTTGTTGTTTTGTCTCATCTAAGATTTCTTTCTTTCACTCATTCCTTCATTGAAGATAACTTTAGGCCATCTGCCTTCTCCCATTTGCTCAATTCTTTGAAGATACCTTATGAGACACACCATAGCAATTTCTTCGACGGAAGTTGCTCATGTTTCACTCAACATTACCTCATAAGAAACCAAAATTTTTATTTCAAACTTGCTCATGATCAAGTGCTTTTGGATTTTCTCAATTTGCTTCCATTTTGAGACAGGGATGCTGCTAGCCCACAATTCACACCCATATAATATCACAGGAAAAACTAGGAGCCTAAAAAGCACTTTAATTGTTTTCCAATCCCATAACTCTGCGTCTGTACATCTGTTTTGAAGAGCATATAACGCTTTCCACCCTCCTAAGATTCTCTTCTTCCTGAAATCAATCCCAAGGTACTTGTATTAATTTACTTCTTCAAGAATTTTGCCTTAAACAAAGAACATATGTTGTCTTTGCTTCTTTTTATTTGAGAAAATCATTACTTTGATCTCACTGGTATTGACTTGCATCCCCATTGCTTTACAAAAATGCTCAAGGGAATATAGGTGCATCTGCAATCCCTGGGTCGATTTAGCAATCAATACAAGGTCATCAACATGTAAAAGAAACTTTACCACAAACTCCCCCAACTGAACACCATCCCCACCTTGCAGATTTAACCACTCTTCCAATTTATCAATATATAAGCCAAAAAGAGTAGGGGATAATGGGCAACCTTGCTTGACTTTGATGTCATTTCTAAATATTTCTGAAATGCCTACTGAAGTTCTAATTTTGACTTTAGCCTTTTCATAAAGCCTATGGACAACAACTTTATAATGCAAAGGAATTTCAAGTTCTTCCATTCTACTCCACAACTTATCTCTAGGGATCGTGTCAAATGCCTTTTTGAAATCAACAAAGCAACAAAATACTTCTTCTTTTCCCTCCCACACCTTTTCAATAATGTGTCTCAACATGATACCATGATCTACTGTAGAATGTTTAGGCCTAAAACCCACTTTCCTTTTTGCTCTCTTTTCTTTGACTTCTACCCACTTACGGATTCTATTTTCCACCATGCTACCGAAGAGCTTTGCAAACAAAGGATTGGTCATAATGGTTCTATAGTTGGAAGGATTATTAATATCTCTACTTTTCAAAAGTGGTATTGCTAGACTAGTTGTCTAATCTCTTGGGAATCCTTGCCGAATGATGTTGTTGAATATTTCCATGATGTGTAGTGCAAGAATGTTCATTCCCCATTTTAGATATTCAACTTGAAATTCAACCAAGTCCTTTGCCTTTCCTATTTTCAACTTCTTAATTCATGTCTCTACTTCCTGTAATGTGAAAAGCTTTGTGGTTGTGTTGATCATGGGAGGAGGCTCCTCCTTTGATTCTTTCTCATAGAGATGTCTTGCATAGTCAAACCATTGATTGTCTGTAATATTATTTTCAATTTGCTTTTTCCTTGGTTGAAGTTTCTGCCAAAAACGCTTTGGGTGACTCTTGTCTAGATATATTAACTCTTCTCGCCTTGTTTGCATAAACTCCTCTTTTTTCTTTTTTAAAATATGCTTATATAACTTTACATTCATCTTCATCTTCTTCTCCTCCTCCCTTTCCCTTTTCAAGGTTTTCCTTTGCCATTTCGCATTCCTCATCAAACCAAGCATTTACAGGAAAACAATTTGATTTAGATTTCCTATTTTTTTTCTCTTTTGCACTTCTCAAGTGCACTCTGAATTATACTTGTTAACTCATGACTATTGAGGCTTTGGGAGCCCCTCTTTCCTTTCTGAATTGATCTCTCCAACATTGTTTTGAAGGTAGTGCAATTTTCTTATGTAAGAAGAATTTTGCCCCTTGATATCGATTACCGAGAACATTGGGTTTTCCTCTTATGTTGAATTTCTTCTAACCAAGATATATTTATATAAATTGGGTTATGGTCTGACTTTAAGTCCCACATATGCTCTCCAATCTTAACTTCATCTATCCTTTCTATCAAGTTTTGTGAACAAATAACGTAGTCAACAACACTTGCCCCATTGTATATGTTGTAAGTGAACTTCCCCGACTTTTTCCATTTATCTAGACCATTGCAGATAATTAAGTTGAAAGCACCACACAACGTGAGCAACTCCTCTCCAAAATTATTGCTAACTTTGTCATCTTCTGAACGTTTCAGCCATTGGGGATTTTCCTCTTCAATGAGCGAGATAGGATTGTGATCCTCTTTGCAACAAAAAAGACTACCTTGTTGATTTGTTGTTCTAGCATTGAAATCTCCCACTAAAATAACTTCTCCCTATTGAGAATATATAACAATATCTTGCTTTAAAGCTGCGCATGGGTCTTTGCTATCTAACCCCTTATTTTTGTAAGTTTTTGAGACTTGAGGTACAAAATATCATGCTGCAATTCTTATGTGGTTCTCATTCTCTGTTATTTTGAACCATAAATATTGTTTATTTGTATCTTCTTTCAAAAGTTGTATGTGACGACTTTCTTTTTCTTTCACTAAAACCAATATTCCTCCATACCCTTTGCCATTTTCTGATGCCTTGTTCCAAACTGTTAATTTCAAATAACCATCAAACATAGGAGTTTTACAACCATTATGTTCATGAGTTTCTGTGAAACAAATTATGTCTCTACCTTCTACAATAGGCTCTATCCTAGGTCCCTTCCTCTAAGGGTAATCTCTACAGTTCCAACAAACTAGACTTAAGTAGACTTCGATAGGATTTGATTGCTACGCGACTTGGCACACAAGACTCAAATTTGAGCCTTCACCCCTTTTCATTCATGTTGATCTTGTTGTTTTCCTCCCTATTATAGAATTAACTATTTTTTCTTTATTTCCAAATCGCTGCTTTGCTTTGCCATGAGGCCCAAGCATTGTAATAACTGCTTTACCATTGTACAACCATGCTCTTTTCCCTTCATTTCTTGCTACTCTAATTTTCTCCACTTCTTCTCTTCTCTCCTCTTGTTGTTTGCTAATTAGAACTTCATCTAAGAAGAAGTGTGAGCCTTTCAAGAGTTTCTTTTTTCTTAAGAGATAGTGTTTGTCTTGTACACTTGCCATGATGATTTTTATGGGTTGAGGTCTCTCTTGACATAATTTTCCCACCCTTCTTACTTGACAAATTTACCCTCTCCAATGTAATTTCTTTTTCAAAAAGTCTCTTATGAAAGTAATAAATACACCCTAACACTATTGTTCCGTGATAGCCACGTGATTAGGTTGTTTTGTTGGTTTTCCTCTCATGTCTCACGCTTGTCGTGCGTACATAATAAAATACACCTATGTTGTATCGAATTGGAATGGTTTTTGCAACTATGAACATCCTTCATTCTTTGGAAGCATTTGAACAACGAATTGGAAGCATTTGATTACAAACAAATTTAAGATTAAAAGTGCAGTTCCTTATGATATCTTGTTAAGTGAAACAGGCACTGCCCCTATTGAAGCAATTGCTATCGTGCGAGTCATAAGGTATTTAAAAAAAATTGAGCAAATGGGAAAGGGTAGATGGCCTAAGGTTGTCTTTGATAGATTGTGCAAGAGCAAAAAAACTTGGATGCAACAAAATAACAAATGGTTTAGTAAATGAGGTATTTGCTTGAACGTGTGTCCTATAAACAACAAAGAGATAAAAGCTTTTGTTATGGAAAAGTTCCACAAGTGTACTTGGGATAAGGAGCTAGAAAAAAAGAAAAATTACTATATTGAAGTGTTTAATCCCACTCATTGTCATCAACCAAAAGCATACATAGAGGCCAATATCTCTTGGATCTTATTGCTCAGTTAAGGACTAATTCTCATCAACTCCGTTGTGAAACAAGGCGCTAGAAAAGGCCAAAAGAAGTGTGGGAGGAAAGAGTATTTATCTTTTGTTCTTCCGGAAAAGTGGAAACAGGGAAACATTTCATTTTAGAATGTGAGACTTTCAAAGGCAACAATGAAAGTTATGTAGATACACTACAGCTACCTCTTGAGATAATCTATTTAGCAAAGAGTTTGGGAACATTTATTTTGAAGTTTCATAGAAAAAACGCAGAATACATCACTCAAATGAAAAAGCAATCTGTCCCATAATCTATTTTTAGTGTTGTAAGTGTTAAAATAATTTCTTTCTTTCTACCACCCACTACCTGAGATAATTATCTCACACGCTTGTGCATAAATAATAAAATACACCTATGTTGTATCGAATTGAAATGGTTTTTGCAACAATGAATATCCTTCATTCTTTCATACGAGCAGATCAGTGCTTCCTAGTTGTGACGGTCATGGACGACATGGGTTCTCAAGAACCCTGAATAAAACATCGCTGGTGCACATTACGCGTAAATCGTTGTATTGCGTCAAACGACTATAAATTTGGTATCAATGTTGATATGGTAGATGGCTTCGGCAGCGGCCAAGCTGAGAGCAGTCGAAAAGAGGGGAGGACTCGTGCAATTGAAGGCGTTGTGTAGAGAATGCCGATTGAAGGAAGCCTTTGATATATTAACCGAAACGAACCATTCGAAGCTTCTTCGGGTGAATTCTGACATCGTCGTTTTGCTGCTGAAGGCATGTGCGGACATGAAGTTGCTTTCAGAGGGAAAGCAAATCCATGCCAAAATCCTTAAAGTTGGAATAGGATGCAATATATTCATGTATAACAAACTCATTATCATGTACACAAAATGTGCGAGTTTGGAGGATGCACGCCATGTGTTTGACAAAATGTATGAGAGAAATGCGGTCTCGTGGAGTAGCGTGATTGGGGGATATGTGACACAGGGCCAGTATGAGGAAGCCCTTGCATTGTTTTATAAGATGAGAGAAGACAGAGGAATAAAGGCAGACAATTTTGTATTTCCTCCCGTTCTGAAAGCATGTGGGGGCCTTTCTGCTCTGCAAGAGGGAAAGGAGGTACATGATTACATAGCTGCAAGTGGCCTAGAGCGGGATGTTTTTGTAGAGAACTCTCTTGTAGAGATGTACGCCACGTGTAAAAGTATAGAGAATGCAGAACAAGTGTTTGACAAAATGCCCGAAAGGAATCTGGTCTCATGGAATGTAATGATTTCAGGTTTTGCTCAGAATGGGTGTCGGGAGAAAGCCATGCGTGTCTTTCGGGAGATGCAAGTGGGAGGCATGAAGCCAAACGCTGTGACCATTACTAGTGTTCTCCCTGCATGTTCTCTGCAACAAGGTAAGGAGATTCATGGTTACATTCTTAAGCACGATTTCAGTTCTGATATTTTGGTGGAAAACGCTCTATTGGACATGTATTCTAAATGTGGGAGGATAGAGAGCGCCTGTCAAGTCTTTAATAAAATGTCTCAAAGGGATATGGTTTCATGGAATTCGATGATTTCATGTTATGCGCAGAGTGGGCGCTGTAATGAAGCCCTGGAACTGTTTCACCAAATGCAATCGGCGGGCATAAAGGGAAATATTATCTCATGGACTACGATAATTGTAGGTTATGCTAAACATGGACAGGGTGAAGAAGCTTTGCAACTCTTTCATGAAATGCAATCTGCGGGCATAGAGCCGGACATCGTCTCATGGAATGTGGTGGCCACTGCCTTCAGCCAAAATGCCTATGGGAATGAAGCAGTACTGAGAGTTTTTCGGCAAATGCAATTGCGGGGTATGAAACCGAACAATGTAACCATTGCCAGCGTGCTTCCAGCATGCACCAATCTAGCAGCTCTTCAGCAAGGTAAGGAAATCCATGCTTATGTACTGAGAAGTCAAATTGAGTGGGATGTGTTTGTGGGAAGTGCCATCGTGGATATGTATGCCAAATGTGGATGCGTTAGGGATGCATGGCAAGTGTTTACCAAAATGTCCCAAAGAAATGTGGTCTCGTGGAATACAATGATTGCAGGGTGTGCCATGCATGGCCATGGCCGAGATGCTGTTTCTCTTTTTGAGCAAATGCAAGAAGCAGATATTAAGCCAAACAGCATCACCTTCACCAGTGTACTCTCTGCATGCAGCCATGTAGGTCTTGTGGATGAAGGTTGGAAGTTCTTCAATAGGATGCAGCGAGAGTATCTAATCACACCCTGTGAGGAGCACTATGCCTGCATGGTTGATCTTCTTGGTCGCAGTGGGGACCTGGTTGAAGCACATGATTTTATTAGCAAGATGCCATTGAAACCAAATGCTTGTGTGTGGGGTGCTTTGCTTGGTGCTTGCGGACTCCATTGCAATATAGAGTTAGCAGAATATGTGGCTGAACGGCTTTTCACTCTAGAGCCTGAAAATGTTGGCAACTATGTACTGCTGTCAAATGCTTATGCTACAGCTGGCAGGTGGGGTGATGTGGTAAAGGTGAGAAAAAGGATAAAAGATAAAGGGTTGAAAAAGATACCAGGATGCAGTCTGATTGAGGTTAATAACTGAATGCATACATTCCTTGCAGGGGACCAATTACATCTTCAAGCAGATAGAATTTATGAAACCTGAGTGTTTGCTCGTGCAGTTAGAGGAGGCAGGATATGAGCCTGATATGAACTCGGTGTTGCATGATCTAGATTAGAAGAGAAAGTCGCTGTGTGCCTCGTATGAACTGCACATAATTTGGACTAGACTCTTAGACAGGACAATTTACACAATCTTCATTGTTGTGGTTGGGCAGATGGAATCAATTATTTACCCCTTTATGAATGTGCCACATTATGTGGATTATTGTAAGTGGTATCTCAGTCTAAAAATCCCTAAGTCTCGAAGGCTGAATACTGTCATGGTATAAAAGCATTTGCAAGTCTCGGGTTGTGTTTGAGGTGGATTCTCAAAACTTAAATTTCTTGTAGGCTTGTTTTCCCAATTCAATTTTTCCCTAGGACATTTTCCTTTCTGTTAAACACACGTACAAATAATGCACTGTAGATAGGATAAGCATTGGATACATTACTATTCACAATGATGTACATTTATACAAGTCTAGTGACCCTTGGTTTCATATTCCAAGTGGTCTCTTGGACTTCCTTTGACTGTTCAACTTCCACAGCGTAACTCTTAGTGGATTAGGTGTGTAACATTCCTCCCCTTGATCTGAAGGGGTAAATATGAGTTCAAGAAGAGAGCTCTAATATAAAATATAACAATGCATGACAACAATACGGTGAATGTGCTCTCTGAGATGATGGCATAAGGCGGTTGAACTCAATGTCTCAACTAACAGTGGTTTAAGGATGACCACCAACACTGGAATGCTTAGTGTAGTTTTTGGAACTCTTCCAAATCAAGAAGCTGAATTCTTTGGCTAGAGGAAGTGCTCCCTATTATTTTGGAAAGGGAGACCATTTGGGTTTCAACTTGGAATGCTTAGTGTTGTTCCCAAAACTCTTTCAAATCTGGCAAGAAGTTGAAATCTTTTGCTAGAGGAAGTGCTCGCAATTGTTTTGGAAAGGAAAACCATTTGGATATCAACCTAGAACACTTAATGTTGTTCCCGAAACTCTTCCAAATCTGGCAAGAAGCTGAAATTTTCTGCTAGAGGAAGTGTCCCTAATGCTTCAAAGAGGGAGACCTTCAACCTGGAAAAATGGAGGTTTGCAACTTGCGGTGGTTTAAGGAAGGCCACGAACCAAAGTCATGCTCAAGGGTTTCTGTGTCTCTGACTACAACTTTGAATCTGGGTATGGATGTCTCTAGCTGTAAGCTCAGGCAACATGTTCAAGTTGTGGCCCAAGCTCGCTTGATGTGGCTTTGAAACTTGTAGATGACCATCATTCCCCGCCTTCCCCGCTCCCTCTTTCAGATACAAGGTGAGAAGATGGAGAAAACTCAATTGCAAGAATTTTTAATAATCTAGAATAAATTCTGACATATGGCTGAAATATCTTTTTGGTTGTTGAAGCCCATTGCTAAGATGCAATCCATCCAAGGTGAATCTTTGTTCTTGCAGGAGACTTGTTTTTGAAACATTTGTTTGAATAATGAGTATGATGACCACAATGCTTACAGGAATGAAGATCAAAACAATGATCTTTCACATGGCCACTCTGTCACAATGTTGGGATTCATTAGGAGATTTTTGAAGTCTAAAATTGGCCTCATAAGAAAAATATACAACCAAAATAAACATTATAAGAACCAATAGGATTAAAAATGATGATGTCAACCATGGAAGATGATTCATCATTTTTGGAGTAAAAAAATACAAAGATTAAAAAATAATAAAATAATAAAACTATTTTTTCAACTCGTATTTTCAACTTATCTCACTAAGTTTTTACTCAAATTTCGAGCGAGAGTATTCATTGGATGCAAAATTTAATTTTTCTTCCAAAGAGTAGCCATGTTGCATACTTTCGATGGACCCTACTACAATAAAAACGAGAAATACATGAAAAAACATAATTGCAATCACATGTTTCATGTATTTATCATTTTTCGTGCAGCAAGGTCCATCGAAAGTATATAACATGGGTACTCCTTGGATGAGGAATCAAATTTTGTATCCAACGAGTGTTTCGGTTCGAAATTTGAGTAAACCCATATGGAGATAAGTTGAAAATACGAGTTGAAAAATAGTTTTCTTTTTTCTCTTTCTAAAATTTGATGATATAATCTAATCTTATTTTATTATTTTCACTATCATTTTATAATTTCCTTAGGAGACCCATTTTAGACCTCAAAAATCCCCTAATATGACAATCTGTGATTGCTTTAGAAGAAGAACAAGATTTGAAATAAGTGAAAATGAACTTCCATGAAGAAATCCAATATTTTAAAATTTGAGTGTGAAAGGAGACCTCCTTGTCATATCCAAGACCTGTTATATTTTTACTTTTAATAATCGCTTTCCAAGGTTTGATAATAGGCTAGAGAAGTGTAGACTGAACTTCTGCATCTTTCTGCACATATGCTCTTGAAATGGGTACTGCATTTACAATTTCTTGTTGTTGATGGGAGTCTGTCTCAATCTCAAACAAATGACTGTTCAAAAGATTGTTCTAAACAAAAATAAGTTCAGTATGATGCCTATTTTGTTGTATCTCTTCTTGCTGTAGTTGTGTCTCAATTTACATATTTTTTTTTCAAACAAATTTTAATGTCAAAAAGTGTGTCTTTGCTGACTTTTAATGTCCACTAATCATTGGAGTGTATTAGAGTTTTTAGGAACTCTAATACTTTAGTCATTCCATCCATTATGTCAACAAAAAAATAAAAGCTTAGAAACGCACCACTATCAATTCAAAAAGTTTCTTCCAGTATGAGTTGAAGTGAAATTGGGTCCTAAATAATCAAAATGTTTGTAACAAAATTCTAATATATTTCTATAAACATGTTAAACAATAAAAACCCATCATACTAGGCTGCATGTATAACCAAAACCGACTTCAAAGACTCAATGCAACAATGAACCATCAATGCAAATTCAATAACAAATGATACTAATGCAAAAGACAAGATTTCATCCTATAGCGTTCAATGCTATATGTGAAGAGCACCTTCAACCCACATCATCACTCCAACACTCGTAGAAAGTGGAAACACACAAACCATATATTTCAAAATTGTATACACCAGCGCATGAACTACTGCAGAGTCACGCTATCCAATCATATAATACAACATAGAGGAGGCATATATTCTTTTCGCAGGAACTCGACTGTCACAAGTCGGATTCAATGTACATAAACTATTCAATCCACGTCACATACATTCTCATGCATTAAGAACACGAACCAATATATCTCTGTCAAACTTAGCGCCTTCGTCCATCAACCAATGCATTCATCAATGCATCCATATTATCTCAACGCACCAATGATATTATATGCCCTTCACATATGGTATAGGGTCTTCAAAAATATTTATGCCAATCACAAAAACTATTCAACGCACATATGCTCAGTACACAGTCCTATCACATACCATATACCATCATTCACAATCTTCAAAGACTTTTCAATGCACGATAGGTAGCATGGAAGACATCATACATACCGTTGAAATGAAATGGCTATACACCAAACGCAAGATTAACGCACCATATAAAACATATATGCCACAGCCATATGCACCATAGAATTTCAATCTTCAATGTACACTCGCATAGTCTTCTCAATGCAACACAATTCAAGATATATTCAAGCACCGAGCTACCAACACCAACACATTGTATACACGTGTACCGGTTGAGCAGGCCATAAATTGAGGCACAAAGACTACACAAACATCGTATGCACTGTGCATAGTCACTGTTTAAACGCAACTGCAAATGCAGAGATTGAACGCACTCACTACACAGAGTCAACGAGATACACTTTGTCTTCCTTGACCGATGTACATTAACAAGAGCGACTTCTACGTTCATCGGCTCATATATGTGCTAAGGGTGAGGAAACAAGCGTTTTATGTATTTTATTAACAATAGCCTCTGCAATATAAACTCTAACATGGGGTTGTGGATTGTGGTTGGGAAAAAGACCAGTGAAAGAGTGATGGTGGAATCGATGCAGACGGTGCTGGCCTTGCTCTGATTGATTGTGGCTTGCGTCTGTGACATGACACGTCAACCGTCGTGGACGTGTACAAAATTATACAATATGATTTTTGGAGGGATGCCCTTCGGTTCACCCCGCGCCGACCTTAACCATCATGCTGGATCGATGTTGTTCACTACCGGGACGGATCTTTCGCACATAGTGGTCATAGTGACCATCAGAGAACTTAACCTAACTCAACTCTTATTCATGATTATCTGGTGAACAAATATCACTGCCTATTGTTGCCCGAAAATATTTCTTCAACCACCTTAACAATCATGTTATGCATATGCAAAGCCAAGGTATTAAAACTCTTACAAATGTCACAACACCTCCCCAAAGACTTTATATATCATCCAACTTATTAAAGATCAACAACAAGAAGGAATCAAATAGCTGATCCAAATGATCATCACTGCCCCTCATTTCACAAATCCCAGGCCAAGAAAATTCAAAAACTGCTCACACACATAGAAATGGTCATGCCATAATGTGGCTGTAATGCATAGTTTAACGTAGGTCTAAGACAATGGTGCAAAGATGGCATACAAATTAGAATACAAAGCATTGTTAAAGGTAGGTCCAATAGCTCTTTGTATATTTAAAGTCATACCATTCATCGGAGTTTAACGTGGCTAGAGCAGAGGGGTCGTTTGGCGAAGTGAGCACCCAACTGATAATACGCAGTGCGCGACCTTCAAAACAACGCAGGTCGGACCAACAAATTTCACGAATATTGGCAGAGCGAACGTTAGGGTGGCAGAACATTACTACAACAACAAATACTATCAAGGGTTTTAGGACTGCTCAGAGTGGCAAATTTGACCAATTTAGAGAGGCAGATCCGATAAGTTTTAAGCAAAACCTTGCTCTGATACGATATTAAACACTCACACACAAATAATGGACGACAGATAGGATATGTGTTGAATACATTACTATTCAAAATGATGTACATTTATAGAAGTTCTACGGATCCTTCGTTTCATATTCCAAGTGGTTTCTTGGACTCTCTTTGATTGTTTAACTTCCACACCATAATCTTTAGCGGATTAAGTGTCCAACACTTTCCATCTTTCTTTCCAATTAAATAAACTCTATAATAAAAAGAGAAATCTCTCTCACTTTACCATCTTCTAAACTCATGGGCCTATTTTTATCCCCTGAACCTCATTAACATGTGAATCAAACAAGAAAGTAAGAAACTAAATAACAAATACTTTCAACGGAGTAGGAGAGAGAGATGGTAGGTCTACATATTAACATGTGAATGAAACAAGAAAGTAGGTAATTGAATAACATATATACTTTCAAGGGAGTAGGAGAGAGATGATATGTATACATTGGGGAAGATATCCCACTAGCCGGTTTGTGGAACCTGTTTACTTCTAAGATATAACAAAGCTATTAGTGTACACACATGTCTTGTGTCTTTATCATGGGTGCATACAAGACGCCAACAATGCTTTGTGCATGATATGATGGACTTCATGCATGATGGATCACAGTCTTAAGTCTAGAGTACTTGGGTAGGAGGGCACATAGATATTGTGTTTGGCATAAATTTTGTAGTGCTTGATGTGGATAATGAGGTAAAGCAACAACTTATTCATAGTGGTGCATTTTTTCTTGGAGTTAAACAATTTAACTTTGGGGGGAACCTTATGCATATGGTAGGATTTTCCATATTGTTCCAACATTGATGTTCGAGATTGATGGTTGTTGAATTCTCAATTGATGATTGAATATTTCAAGCTAAGTCAAATGGTTAGTCTTGGTGATCAAATTTGGAGACAATGAAGTTTAGAAAAAAAAAAAAAAAAACTTTAGTTATCGATAAAATATCCCATTATGTTTCAAAATTTGAAAACATATATGATAAATACAAATACTATCATTAAACATTGTTCCCTCATTAAACTAAAACATATAGTGTAAGTGCAAATAGAACATATTGTTCAAATTAAAAGAATTTGAAATATGTCAATAATGTCTATAACTCCAAAATCATTTTACAAATTAAGATACTAAAAGAAATTTAAAATGAGAACACAATTTTTGTTCTTGGTATTCTTGTGTTGGCCTATTTGTTACATCATAACCTTTAAATCATCAAGAACACATGGGGTAGTAAAGGCATTCTTAACCACTAAAAAGTGGATAACTGCTAGGAGAATTTTTTTCTCCTTCTTGGTCAGCTAGCCAACCAACAAACCTATATGATCAACACATAACATGATGCTAGGATCTTCCACCCATTGCTCCAATCAGATTTCTCTCCTCCATTTAGAAATTTCTTCTTGAAGGGAAGGTGGGTCATCTATTAGCAGGTACTTTAACCAATTGGCAATCATGTTCTTTCATTTAATATTACAGGGATACTAATATCGATTACAAGAAAAATTGGATGATAGAATGATATTGATTGTATTCTCATTCCCTCACTTCACCTAGGAGGTTACTCTTTGACTCTAGTTAGTGGGACTTCTTCTAAGGCTTAAGGGTTTAGGAGAGGCACTATTGGGAAAACATTAATTGTTGTAGTGTGTCTGAGATTATCCATACATACCATTTTCCATCTCTCCTTGATGTCCATCTCCATTCTTTGGGCTAGTTGCCATTAGTCATTGAAATTGACACCCTTCATCCACATTTTTCAGTTTGGGCTTGGAAACTTGGGAATAGAGGTTGATGCAGCTGATAGAAGGGTAAAAGCATAAGAAAACCATAATGAAAGAAAAATGTGAAATGCAAAAAATGGTTGGGGCATTATTTAGTGTGTGGGTAAAACCCTAGCATGAGCTTTACCCCCCTCATTAGCCATCACCCAATTCCTAAAGCATTTAATACTTCATTTAAAGAAACAAACTCTTGAAAGTTCCAACCACAATGAACAATAAATTTCTTCATTTTAAAGGGATATTGGTAAAATACAAAAAACAAGCTTAAGCTCCTAAGCTATGCACACAATAAAGATAAATCATAAATAAGTAAAAGACACACTAGAGGGGTGGAAAAAGCAACTTGAGGAAAGGGATAACTCATGCAACCATGATTGCTCCATCCTTACATCTATACACTCAAGATGTTGGACACCCATATGTTAGTCACGTGGATATGACCCCTACTCAGAAGTTTCTCCCTCTCCACAACCATAATTATCACACACATTTATGGATTGATGGGATAACGTTGGACATGTCACTCCCTTGGGGGCTGGAGACACCTAATGGGGTTGTTGAGCTAACCATACATAATATAAGTGAGGTAAATTGTTTACATGTCTTGATTTAGTTAGACATTTGAAATTAAGTTTTGTGTGGAGTATTTTTGTGTCCCTAATGATTGTTGATTTCACTTGATCTTGAGATGTTCTTATCGAGTGGTGTTATCATATTAGTAGAGACCCCTTAAAAGATGAGCTTGCTCCCTTTTTGCTGCATTTAAAAGTTTGTTGTACCAAGTATAGAGAGTAGTTCTAACCTTGATGATGTATCATTGCCCCTCTAGAGATGAGTGTTGGGATATGAGATCATTCCAATGGTACTTCACTCTCCTGAGTAACCCAAGATGTTGAAACAACAAGCCACTAATGGTTTGGTGTTGGACTTATTCTTGATGTGTCGAAATGAACCCAAGGTGCCTATAGGATGACATTGGCATTTTTTGATAGTCATTGCTTTTTCCAAAGCTTAGATGATGATTGGTTATACTGGAGATGACATGGGAGGGCTTGCACACTACTTTTAGACCCCCAACACTTGAGCATGATGGTGCCACATCACCCCTTTTTTCCTTAGAAGTGTGATGAAGGGCACTATGGTGATGAATTCATAGTTTTGGAGGCATACTCATTGCACTCTGAGTTTCACATAGAGTATGGAGCACTCATGTTCCATTTATCACTTGTTTGTAGCATATTGAACATTTATGGGGAATGACATCATAGTGGAGATCATTATTTCCCCCATGTGTGAGATACTTTTTCTATTTCTTGTTATGCTTTTTGAGCCATATTGACATTGGCTTGTGACCTCACATATGTTGAACACTTAAACAAACCCGTTTTAGGGTTTTGCTTGTAAAATTAATGGAAATAAGACAAGTTAGTCCTCATATAAATAGAGGAAGCCTCATTCCACTTTTGGATCATCACACATTCATCACTCTTCTTCTTCTAAGGAGTGTGTATTAGTCTCTTGTATCTATTTTGGGTGAGTTCTTTTGGAGATAGATTTTTGCTTGAAGACTTTTTCCTGGGATTGATTGAAGTGTTTCACCTAGAAAATTTTGTAAGGTTAATACATATTTTCTATATTTTTCATATTTTATTTGCATAGTAGAATTTCTAATCGTGCCATGATAATATTGCTAAATTATCTTGAAAATTGGCTCTTTTATAATATACAAAATTGTTCTCCTGGAAACCTTTAAGGGAACTTCGAATGCACATACCTTAAATTTAAGGTCTCCCCTCACAAGGAAAATCACTAGTTTTTAAAAGTGGAGTCCCTAGTTATCACCCCTTACTCCAACAAGACTGTTCTTGTTGATCTCTATCTTGGAAAACTCCATCAAGACCATTTAGTACAAGGCACTAGTCATATAAGTGTTGATCAATCTTCCTTATTTCTCTTTTTTCCCTAGATACATAGGGTTAGGGCTAAGATTTTATGTGGAAAATTGTTCAAAAGTAAATTATGCTTGATGTTTTATGGTTCTTAAAGTAGGAAATACATTAATAAATAATACATGAGAGAAATCTAGCATTCTTGCATGTTAAACCCCCCTCTTGAGGGATTATGTCATCATTTATTTGTTGTTTATGCATTATTCTAGTGATAGAATTCCATTAAAAATCCTATATTCTTGGTATTTTGATCTGAAATTGATTTAAGACAAACAATTAAGGTATTATAGACTCGTGCATGGATGTGCCTACGTTATTTTATGCAATGGATCGATAAGATTGCGAAATACACAAGCACTGAAGCAGTTAGAGAAAACATAACAAGCAAACATGTAAACACAACAAGTTTAATAAGGAGTTCACCCAATACTCTTAGGCTACGTCTCCTGGTCCAGCCTTTAGTGGTGGCCTCTCTATTATGTTTTCAAAAGCAGAGTTTTTACAACAGTGAGCTTAATTTGAATCTCACTCAACAAATAGATATTAGCAAGACTGTACTTGGATTCCCCAAGTCTCTTGAGTACACAGACTCTCTTTACTGATTCAAGACCTCCTATGGGTCACGATGGTATGAGTCCAATCTGAGACTCAATACATGACAGGTATTTACAGAGGAGTTTGCTTGAACCTCTCAAGCCTTCTCTGGAGTACACAGCCTCTCTGCTCTCTCTGTCTCTGTCTTTGTCTTGATACCGCCTTTTGCCTCTTCAGGTCAGCTCGATTTATTCTTTCTGTTCTCTGCTCTCAACTTTCCACTTCTAGCTTACTTGTTAAATGTCCCATTCTTTCTTTGTCAGCTCATGGCTTTAAAGCCAATCTGCTTTCTGACTGTTCGTTTCTGCTTCCTAGCTTTTCGATTCCCCTGCCTCTGTCCATTTGAATTCCTCTGTTCTGCATAATCATCACTATATAATGCTTCACAGGGAGGTGGCCACCTGTTTCATAACAAACTGAGTGTCAGTTCTCTTGGACGTTTCCGAACCACTGTTTTTACCGTTAACTCTAAGAATGCCCGCGAACATGATCTTCTGCCAACGCATCGTCCACGTCGGACTTCAAATCTTATACAACTTTGCCTGTTTACCCCATCGAATCTGGTCATCCATCGGGACGCGTCTCTGCTGTTGATCTAGGCCCCCCAAATCCTACGGTCATCTTTCATATCGGGCGGGTAAGTAACACGATGTGTACACGTCCGGTGTAAGCCGTTTTCTCTCTCTTCTGCCAGACGCGTGTCACTCGCTATGTGGCATCAGGCGGGACTTGGTTAAAATCACTTACCTCCTCGAAGCCCTTCCGATATCCTACCGGTTTTGTGGGACCCCGCCTCTGACGGAATCAACACGATATCATTATGTTTTATAACTTTTTAGGTTCGGGTTGCTCGGGGCTTTTCCTTCTTTAAGGGGTTTGCCCAACGTGATATCCGTTATGTTTGATAACTTTTCGGGTCTGAGTCGCTCGGGTCTTTTCCTTCTTTGAGGGGTTTACATATCAGAAACCACCCCCGTTTCTCAAAAAGACCTTCTGTTTTTCCAATTCGTGACAACACGCGTTATGATGGGCCAACGGTCTGCGCGCTTGACTGAGGGTCCTCGTTGCTCTGCACTGTGCACAAATTACAACTGTTTCGAGGATATTTCTGATAAGCTCGTTCTTTGTAAGACTTTGAAACTTTGGCATGAATTTTAGAGAATTCATGAAAACTTAGAGAGTGTTTTAGGATCCAATTTGGATCATATTTATATGAAGTTCTTGTATCCTTTGTTGATAATTCATTGGAAATCTTCTCTAAGTTGTTATATGGAATCACATACCTTATCATTGAAATATGCAAAACCTTAACTTATAATAGTCCTCTAATGGTCTAGGAATATAATACCTGAACTTTGGCATAGATTATTTAGGCCTCCTAAGTTCCACTGATGTTATTTCCCAATTAGTAGACCCCATATCATTCACCTTGATCCATTCTCATTGAATATCCTTTAGGTGAGGCTTTAGGGAAGCTTCAATTGTGGTCAAATATGACTAAAGAGCAAGAGAAAGGTTGTTGAGACAATAGTGGCAATTGATTCTCTTGTTTCCCTTAGGTCTGGTTTGTTGATTTTGTGTGGCATCAAAAGGTATTCCTGCATGCCAAGTAGGCCTCCTAAATTTGCCAATAAAATTACACAAAATGAAAAATAATAATAATTATTTCTCGTCTTCGTGCAGACCCCAAAAGACAAGTCGACTCCATCTTGTTAATAGGTGTGATCCTTGGTCAAAGCCCACCTTGTTTGACCAATATAGATATAAATTTGACCTCCATCATTTAGACAATTTAGATCACTCAAAAATCTTATATAATTATGTTCACACGTGTGAGATTTTTTTTTTGAGGTTTGGCAAAGACATTAAAGATGCTCGTTGACCATATTTGATGCTTGTTTTGAATGAGATTCAAACTACTATTTTGGCTGTTGTTTGACTAAATTTTGGATGAGTTTGACTGAAGAAGAAGGTTGCGTTGACCACACAAGTTCAGACCTATTTGACCGAGTTCTTTTGGTTGTTGTTTGACCAAATATTTGGACAAGTTTGACAATGGAAGGGGGACTATTTTGACTGCAGGAATCTCTGATTTTTACCGATTTCTAGGCACTTTGACCACAATTGTCCTTAGGCCGAATTTCATCCCTTTGACCAACTGAACTTGGGCTAAATTCAACCCTTTTGACCTGAGTTGACTAACATGCCTTCTAGAGGATTTTAATAGGAATTTGATCAGGTTTGACTGGTAATTTGGGAACATATGTCTAGAAAGATTTTGATTTGTACTTTTGAAGAATTAATTCTCCTAAGAAGAAAAGGTGTTGGTTTTTCCCCCAAGTGGTTTTTCCTATGGTAAATTTGATGTCTCTATTGTGCTTAATTGTATCTTATTGATCCTACTGTTATTGTATTACTGTTGAATATTTTATAAGTATAATTTCTTAATAATACATATGATATATGCCAAGTTAAATTGATAAATCATTGGAAGTAACTATCAACGTTAGAAATTCAGATTCTATTGTACACTATTGTAGAAAACTCAACATGATTTCAGAGCAAGGTTCTTAAGAGAGAAGCTTAAAGACAAGAGACAAGAAATAGCGAGAAGCCACTAAAGCAACCCTAGAAACAAGTAAGTATCAATCTACTTGATGTCTTCAATTCTTATCGCATGGATCCAAATATTAGAATTGACGACAGGTTAGAAGGTGCCATAAATTATAGATCTTGGAACATAATAACACTCCTTACCTTGGAAGAAAATGATCTTATGGATCACGTGGAAAAAGATATTCCATAACTAGAGGGAGTCAAGGAAAAGGCCAAGTACAAGAAGAATGAGGCTAAGGCTAAAAGAATATTCATGGATTCCATAAAGGATCATTTGTCAATCCTTCATGTTTTTAGATTAAAAACAATGAAAGCAGTATATAGGGCTCTAATAAAGTTACATGAAAATATAAATGCCAACCAAAAGTTATATTTAAAGAATCATCTTCGCAATACCAAATTAACTAGATTAGACACTATTACCACTTACTTTATGAGGACATCTCAAATAAAAAAATAAAAATAAAAAACTTATAGTTATTGATGAAAATTTTGAAGATCTAGGGATTGTCACAAATTATCTCAATAGATTTCATTCCTCATGGGAACCATTCATTCAAGGTATCTGTGCTCAAAAGAAATTACCCTCATTTTATGATCTATGGATTTCCTATGTCCAAGAAGAAACAAGAGCGTCATCCAAAGATGAACCTCAAAATGACGAATATCAAGCTCTTACAGGTCACATGAATAAGGGAAAATAAAGGAAGAATTTTGGAAGATTTGGCAAAAAGAATCCTAGACAATCTAATAGAAGGAACTTTGGAAAATTCAACAAAAGAAATCTGAGTAAAAGACCTAGTCCTGCTCAAGATCAAAAGAGGAGAGATTTATCAAAGGTCAAATGATTCATCTGTCAAAACCTTGGACATTATGCAACACAATGCCCTGAAAGGAAAAGGAAGGAGAAAGAGCACGTTTCAACAACAAATGCCATTAATGATGAAGAAGATGTGAAGGCACTACAAAAGAAGACAAAGGATCTATTCATTTAAATAGTTTGACAAATTCTCTTCAATCAAGAGATAAGTATTTTTGTTTTCTATCCCTTGGTTATTTTCTTTTGTATAATTAAGCCTCATGTTATTTTAAATTTTATAGCTTTGGAACCTTATTCTATTATGAACTTTTCCTACGAAAAGAAGATCTTTGTGAAATGCTTCCAAAGCAATAAAGTAGGAAGGAGTACTTTCCTATAAGAAGGATAAGGCTATATTGTTGCTCCCAGGTTTTTGTCATGGGTTGAGAACCATAGAAAATTAATAATTATCAAAAGGGAACTGATCTTTGTAAAAATATTAGAGGCAATGGAAAACATATTGTAAATTCTATGGTTTGTCAGATGAAACCCTAGAAATGGACTTGGAATGTTTAATGCGGGTAGAAAGTTGCATATGTTGATCTAAAGATGATATGAGGTTGTCATTGATGTCAACCCGTAGCACCAGGGGCTACCTTGATCTTGCAAGGGAATTTTGACTTGACAACTTACTCTATTTTGAGTCAAGGATCTTCTACATAGATTCTGCTTGTCGAGATGTTTCCGTTGATATATGGCACACCAAGTAATTCTTCACGGTTTGAGAGATATTCATGTTTGAAGTTAGTAACCCTAGTTGGTGGGCTAAAACCCTATGGGGTTGTGGCGTGGCACTTATAATTGGTTTTGGTCATTGAATAGTCATTAATTAATATTTTTTTAAGCTCCTAAAATCCCTCCAACATTCTCTATAGAAGTCCCTCTCAATTCTATAAAAATAAATCTCATATATCCTTCAAATGTAGTGATCGTGGCATTTTTGCTATAACTTCATTTCTCCGAAGGCTTAGATTCTGAAATTAAAACCCATTTTATTCACAATGCAGATGAACATTGGGACCAAATTTCATATTTTGGTTCACTATTGTTTTAGAGATATGATCTGTGGAATTTAGGGTTTTTGCAGACCGCCGAATTTCATCTCAAAGAAGTGACCTTGGGAAAATCGTCATAACTCTCTCTCTGAGAAGAGGATTGGAATTCTGTAAAAAATGGCAGATAGCTCATGGACTGTAGCTTTCTGTATATCAATTTCAGAGCTGAAGGAGGAAACAGTGACATGTGGCACATCGTAAAAGTTCGATCTATTGAACTGGTCCATAACTAGGTCATTCTGAGAGATTGGGCATAACTTTGCCTTGAAGAGTCCAAATCAGGTCAGACATGTGGCATTGGAAATAAGACTCAGAGGGCTTCTACAGGAATAAATATCACATTTTGGGGATCTGAAATCGAAGAGATACATCAGATTACACATCGTGCTCCTAGAAGGCAAGAAAAACTAGATCAAGTGTTGTCAAGGGGTGCAAAGGACGCGACTTTCTAGGGCAGCAAAGAGTAAGGTGCAGAAAATTGATGCAACAAAGCTAAACTAAAGGTGAGTATATTCTGTATATGCATTTCGTCTCTTAATTGCATTAGTTTCTTTGAATTCTAATTTGTTGTTTTTGTTTAGCACTAACATATGTTCTGCAGGATGAGGTAAGTTTTGCTATTATCATGTCATGGGTATTTCTTTGAAGACTTTTTGCAGGTATTATATATTCATCAAGAGAAGAATCAAAGCATAATCTAATGTTCTGAAGAGTGAGAAAGGGTAGCATGACAAGAGAAACAATCAAGGTGCAAAAAAACAACAAGAAGTTCACCACATGAAGTCTTCAAGTGGGCAACATTGCATACAAACATTGTAAAAGTATCATTGTACAGAGTCATTGTAAAAGCTGTACACGTATCTATCTGCCAAGAGTTCAAGATGCAATGTCGGGAGGTCTAGGATCATCATTAGGTGGTTGTGTCATAGTTGGTGTGATGCAGGAAAGTGTTCCCTCTGCGGACATAGGCAACCCCTTTAGCCCTAGAGTGGGTCTAGTCACAAACAAGGACAGATCAACAATAGCTTTCCTTAAATAGTTAAAGTTGAAGGCCTACCTCAACCAGTGGTTGATGGAGTTCTGTTGCACTGCTCCAGCTTCCGCTTCCTTCTCCTCAATGTGTGATCAACCTGAAACAAAGCAAAGGAAATATAACAAAGCACGTAACCAGATACAACAATGAACTATTTATTCACAAAGTCAAAAAGTCATGAGCTATCAAGTACATTACATACAAGACATAGGAAAACATCATTGATTGCATTAATAATGAAATAAGAGTCAACTTACAACCAAAGTCTTGACGTCACAAGCCTTCTCAGAATGGGTCCAGCCAGCATGTTATTTAAGAATTCACTCTTTGAAGATGGATCTCCCAACATACAAGAGCTCTCTCACTCATAATATTTACACAAGATTAAGGGCACTTCACAACCTTCCAAAAGCTATCAACAATCCCACACTTGTCGCACTCACACCAGCTATCTAGCCAACTCACAAAACACTAACAACAGTGCTCAACTAGCCAACTATCAGGAACTAGCAATGCATATCCATGGTGAGAGTTTAAATAGGAGAAGGAGTCTCCATGAAAGGTGGAAAGGAGAGCTTATCATCGAGGAAGGTAGCACAATTGATGGAACTGCCACACCAGGGAGGGAAGGGCGACGTAAACTAGGCCAACAACCAAGTCTAGAGTAATCTAGAAGGCCGAATGTTGGAACAAATTCGCCCAATCTGGATCATCCTGGGTACATAATTGAGTTTCAGCGCTGACATCACAAGTGATCATTATAGCTAGTCAGATCATCGCTGAAGGAAACACATAGCCACGCGTTGGTGCTTAAAATCGGGCCATCGCGGGAATCAGGTGTACTTCTGTGCTGGCAACTTGGATGGACTATTCATGAGCGCCTTTCAGCGTGCTTATTAAGCCCAAATCTATGATGAGGCAGATAACTTAGGAAAAGTGGGTCAATTGGCAACATAGGAGAGCATTTGTCTGTCATAAGCATGTTTGACTTGGACATATGACACAGTGAGAAGACCGGGAGTGAAAGCGGTGATAAATTACTGTGTAACAAATGCCCCCTAAAGTATGAAGCCCGAGAGAGTGGGAGGGGTGAAATGCTTTACAAAACAACTGAGCCGGAACACCATCTGGAAGGACCTGTACGCAAGTCGAACTGATATCTCTGAAGTACATGTAGTCTAGGCATGGGCGCAGCCATCCATAAGACATACAGAATAGGTCTGTGGTATGGACACAGCCACCCAGCTAATGAGACCATGATAATGATAAAGGTATGGTCGCAACCATCCATGAAGGCTCAAGTATGGTCGCAGCCATCCATCTAATGAGTCATGTAACCAGAAACCAATCCACGTAGCCCAAACATATGTAATCTGAGTTCAGGGTCTTGAACCCATCCGATCACAATACAAATTCTAACATGTGAATAGATGTGCTGAGGTCGAGCATGATAGAAAGTCGCTTGATTACCGGTCAATGATGGAAACCGTTAACAAGCGTGAGAGAAACCATTGATAATGCCAATGGTCCTCAAGGTACTAGCTAGCACAATCCATGGAGTGTGAAAAAGGAGCTGAAGTCGAACACTCGTGGAATCACCCAATCGACGACCAATGATAAAAGTCGACCGTCAGGTGCAAAGAACTTGCCATTGAGGCATGCAAGCTCTAAGGTACCAAAAAGGGATCTCTAGATCAATCTCCTGGATAATGAGCTGATGTCGACATGAGACAACCCGTTGTAGGAGGGCCATAATGTTTCCCCCACCAATGACACGAGACAAGGAACAAGTGGTAGATGGTGAAGCAGAGTCTCAGAGAAGAAGATAGAGGTGTAAACTACAGAAGGATTATACTCTTGAACATGCTGGCGACACAACTCCGGATGGTGGCAGCATTCAGGTACCAAAGGATCAGAGGCTTGATGGAGACAACATGGATCAAATGGAATGAGGCTAAATGAAAACCCAAACCCGCAGAAGGCCAAGTGACGATGTATGGATGTCCCAACCCGACAAGAAGCAAAAGTGTCAATGTTCAAGAGTGACTTGCTGCCATAGACAATCAATGATAAACCTGTTGTTAAATCCAACCTAGTAATAGTTTAACGAGCCCTAGGGAGGAGAAGCTCGAGTCTCATCATGGTGACGAGTCCAATTTTGTCAGGGTTTAACGAGTCCGACATAGGTAAAACTTGGAGTCTTTTTCATGTTTAGGGAGTTTGAAAAAGACACAGTAAAGAAAACTCCAAGGGCTACTTTTTCGTAAAGTTGTGTCTCTCGAGCCCGAAAAAGTATAAAACAATACTCGAAAGAATCGATCGACCATTACAATTGAGGAGTACTTTTCATGATTAGTGACTTCGACTTGAAAAAGTAGAAAAGCGATCGAAATCACGTCGTTTCGTAACCAATAACAAGCTTGAAACGACAAAGGCCTGACAATCTTTTCATTTTTTGACGGTCAGAAAAGAGCTTAAAGGCGACCACCTCTTATTTACTTTTAACGAGTCAAGAGGAATAACTCAGTGATCTTTTCATTTTTCGAGTCGAAAAAGAGCTTAAAGATGACTTAATGGATCGAGTGCACACGAAACTCCACCACCTGTAGCCCTACACAAAACACGTTGCACGTAAACCCATTCGATATAAAATGAACAATATTTATAAAAACATAGTTGAAAAACCATGTGATAAAAAATGAGGACAAAACCCATATTTATAAAATATAATTTTTTAATTTCCAAAAATTACTATAAAAGGGGTTTAATCCATCCATTTTTACCATTGTTACTATTCATTCCACTGTGAAGCGTTTTGGAGCACCAAAGTTGGCGAGATAATTTCGACCCCGTTCATCCATTGTTCTCCCCGAAACTCCGTCCAGGTAGGTAAACCTCGTCTTGCGCTTCAATTCAACACCTTTTTTATGCATTTTGACTGTTAAATGTGTTAGTTTAGGTAGATTTTTTGGACCGTGTTCCGCCGCCCGGTCATTGTGGATATGCCCATCGGGTCCATGATGACCGAAAAAATTTACACATAACGTGCTCTGATCATCGCGAAAAAGTGATGTACTCCTGCAATGATCGTGAAAAATAGAACTAACACCCTTGCGTCAGTGTGTCTGTTTTAAAAACAGAAACGATGATGACGTGAAATCATGTTTTAATGCAAATTACGCGTTGAATTTTGCAAAAGCAAAGCTAATTCATTTTTTTTTGTCATGCAGGCTATAATGGTGTTTGTCTGGCAAGAACGAATGCATGATGACAATGATATTCAACGAATATAAAGAGGCAACTAACCTGCTGCCGACGGGGAGAGACGAAGCAGTTCGGTTATGGGTCCATCTTAGTCCCGCTCATGCTGGAGCGGGTTCCGGCATTACAATTGCAGGACATGGATTTGGATTTGCCCAGACCACGTGAGACCAGGGCTACACGGTGGGCACACGTCATGCCACGAGGAGGTGGCGGACGACCAATGTTGTGGGGGACACTGTTTCAAGAGTGGCTAGAGCGCCAAGTGATCTTTGTCGAGGATTGACCATATGCTGGCATGGACTTTCGCGGAGATCCTGACATGCAGCTGCCCGCTAGAGAGCAGTGGGATGATGGTGGTAAGACACTTGATCACATTATTTTTGCATTTTATTTTTTGTGATGTTTTTGGATTTTTTCATGTATATGTCCTAATAATGAATGCTACGGAATTGCAGATGTGGGACCAGTGAGACCCGCTGGGTTGGCTCCAGAGGCGTGGCGGGATGCATAGGGCATTGGAGCACTGGCCTTGGCTCCCCGAGAGGATGACTAGATGGAGACAGTGGCCGAAAACCTTGAGGGTCTGATGGCAGGGGTCCCTGATTATATGGGGGTCGAGGAGGTCCCCATAGCGTTGCAAATCCACACAGTAGGAGTGAAACCCAGGGTGCACCGCCTGCTGAAGCGGGTGGCCCGAGCAGCGGTGTGATATAGGGAGCATAACCCACCGCAGTAGACGCCTAGGTTTATTTCTTACTGATGATTTTTTGAGAGACATGTGTCTCGGATGTATGGGGAACACAGACTCTTTGGACATATCCACTTATTTTTTGAGCGCCTCGTGCGCCACACGATATATATATATATCTATATATATATATATATATATATATTCCTATGGTACTTTGTTGTGCTTTACATGCTTCTTATATGCTATTTTGATTACATGTTACATAAATGTTTGTCTAATACATGGTTGTCCAATGCATCAATTAACGTGTTTAACCTTCGTGGAACGTGTTGATATGTGATGAAATAAAAATTCATTTCTAACAATTTAACACGTAAATATAACCTTAAAATCCGATGGTCTATGACGGAATATCACCCATTGAGCTGGTGGACGACACGCTGAGAATCCAGGTTCACAGCCAATGTACAAATACCGAGATTGATCACCTCGGCCAGTAACTCAATAACAACACTATACTCAAAAACATTGTTTGTGGTACAACCTAGAAAAACACCTTGAAGGTCTACCAGTTCACCATGAGGATCGTAGATCACCCATGTCGCAAAAGACAGGTTGCGGGTACTACGGCAGGCACCATCAGTGAAACCAACTTAAGGTGCACCAGACATCTGCACAAGAAGCAAAAAGACACAATAAGCAACAATCATGCCGACACACCAAGCCAAAAAATGAAAACACACACACACAACACACCTTCTAAACACACGTATGTACAAATTAGAGTGCATGGAATTCACGCATAATATTTTTTCAAGTAAATCTCATTTCGGGGCTTATCTGGGGGGTTCCCTTCATAATCAATCAACTCATAGGCTCCTTTCTACAAAACTCGCTTTACAATATAAGGCCCGTGCCACATGGGCTCGAATTTGCCTGCCCCCAGCTTATCATTTGCTTGATCGTAGAGCATGACTAAATCTCCCTCAACAAAAGAACGGGGATGAACAATATGATCGAAGTGAGTTTTCACTCTCTTCTTCTGTGCTTCAATAGCTAGAGATGCCAGTCGACGAGTCTCGTCTAGCCGTTCCAGGTAAAGAAGGCGTTCTTCTACCGGAGTAGTGTCGGGGAGTAATTCGACGACTAATTTTAAAGAAGGGATCTCGCACTCGATGGGAAGGGTAGCCTCCAGTCTGTAAACTAGTTGGAAGGGGGTGAAACCGGTGGCATCCTTCATAGAAGTTCAGTTGGCCCATAAGGCAAAGAACAACATCAAGTGCCAGTTAGACTTGTGCATGCCAATGGTGCGTTGAAGCATCGTAACTAGAACCTTGTTGACGGCTTCTACTTGGCCATTGGCTTGAGGATAGTATGGAGTCGAGCTATCATGCTGCAAGCCTAGCTAGGTTGTTAGCTCAGTCATCATATGATTACAGAAATGCTTGCCGTGATCAATGACGATAGCCTAAGGAACTCTGAACCACGAGATAACATGGTTAAATAAAAATTGTGCCGCCGTGTGACCGTCTTCAGATAGTGTGGGCATCGCCTTGGCCCATTTTGTGAAGTAATCAACGGCAACAATGATATACCCATGCCCCCCAGCCGAGCGAGGGTTACAGGTCATATAATCAATGCCCCATTTTGCAAAAAGGCCGATGGTAACAATAGGGTGCAATGGAGCAGGAGGCACATGCATCTTCCGCTGGTAGATTTGGCACTCGTGACATGAGCGGATGACAAGAATGTAGTCCTTAAAGATGGAGGGCCAAAAGTAACTAGCATGGAGGATCTTTTGAGCAGTAGCATATCCGGACATGTGACCACCATAGGCGCCATAATGACAGTCATTTAAAATTCGCTCAACTTCCTTGAACGTTAAACATCGGCGAAGAACAGAGTCGGTGCCGAGATGGTACAGGGTGTCCCCAATAATACGATAGGGCTGAGACTAATGGTGAATCCGTCGCTGAGCATCCTTAGATAGATCAGGATGAAACGAGGATGTCTGCAAATAGACAATGATATCCCCGTACCAGGGATCGAGGGTGCTGATTAAGAACAAGGTTTCATACGGAATATGGTCATCTAACCGAGAGGGCGCAGTAAGAGATGGCAAAGAGCACAACAACTTAGAAAAGACAAGGGATTTCTTGGACTTGGCAGTGGTGAATTCCAAGTCGAACTCTTGGAGGATAACAATCCACTTCGAGTACTTTCCCCCCATCAACTGACGCGACAGGATGTATGTCATCGGGTTGCAATCAGAAACCACTGTCATAGTGCGCAATAAGATATAATGACGGAAACGTTGGTTGGCACAAATTACGGCCAATGCCAACTTCTCGACGTGAGCGTATCAAGATTCCGTATCTAATAGATTGCAGCTGAGGTAATAAATGACGTGCTCAATGTCATCGTCATCATCTTGAACGAGAACCATGCCAATAGTGGTATCGGCAACGGCCAGATACAGAGTGTAGTCACGATGATAATTAGGATGACACAACAATGGAGCAGAGACAAGGAGAGCCTTGAGGCACTCGAAGGACTCTTGAGCAGTGACATCCCAAAGAAAAGGGGTGTCTCGCTTTAATAACTGCGTGACACCTTTGGCCACTTCGGCATAGTTTGGAATGAAGCGTCGTAAAAGATTCGCTTTGCCTTGCAAACTTTGAAATTGTTGCAAAGAAGCAGGGGGAGGAAAATTTAGAATGGCCTCGACTTTAAGGGGATCCATATGGATGCCCTCTCGAGAGACGATGAACTCGAGAAGTCTGCCAGACTCTACGCAGAAGACACACTTATGTGGGTTGAGCCGGATGCGGTAGTGTCGACAGCGGAGAAAGATTTCGCGAAGGTGAGTGGAGTGGTCCTGACGTTTAGCTGAATGAGCTGGTAGATCATCCAGGCAAGGCTGTACGATGTGTCAAATATCATGGAATGCATAAGACATCGCGCGTTGGAAGGTAGCACTAGCATTCTTCAAACAGAAAGGGAGCTTTTTGTAGGTGAAAGTGCCCCACGGACAGATAAAGGCAGTCTTGTGTTGATTAGCGGGCATAATATTAATCTAGTTATAACCAGAAAAACCGTCCATGAATGAGTACATTTCACTTCCAGCACACTCATCAATGAGCTGGTCAATGAAGGGTGTGGGGTAGTTATCTTTGGGACAGGCTCGATTAATATCACGATAATTAACACAGACCCTGATGGTGCCCTGTGTTTTAGTCACAGGGACGATATTGGAGACCCAATCTGTGAGTGGGATGGGATAGATGAAACCAGCCTTAAGAATCTTTTCAACTTCCGCTTTGATAGCCGCAGCCTTTCGGGGGTGCACGGGGCGTAAATGCTGTCAAACAGGCTTAACACCTGGATACATGGGTATCTCATGGACCATAATGATAGGATCGATGCTGGGAATTTCTCTGTAAGACCAAGCAAAAATATCACAAAATTTGCGAAAAAGATCAGTATAGAGCCAAATCTCCTCAGGAGTACAAGCTACTCCAACATAGATGTGCTCGATAATCCCTGGTTTAACAGAGATGTCGATCGGCTGGGTTTGCGTGATGTTTCCCATGTTCCCTTCAGAGGACACTTGATAAACTTGAATGGGTGTCTGAAGGGGTTGCGATGGGAGCCAAGGAGCAAACCATTCGAGACAGATAAGAATTTCCCGGTGGGCAGGAAGAAATGAGGAACAATGGTGGTGATCGGACCAAGGGGGTTGCTCAAGAGACATGGTCTTGATAATGGCTTCATCAGAAGGAAATATTTCCTTTAAAGGGTTTGAAGAAGTGTAGTCTCCAAGCCAAGGGGAATGAGCGTATGAGTCAACGACTCCGCTCAAAGGAGAAATTTCAGGAGGGGGAGCCAATGCAAAAACAATCTCGACGTAGTTGAGCTTGGCAGGACTCAACGGCATCTCATCACCCCAAGATTCTACCTGATCAGTGGGGGGAAGAACCCACGGATCAGAGCGAACAAAAATCATATTAATAAGAGCGACGTTCGGCAGTGGGAGTGAAAAGACACCCATAAGGGCAGGAGCTTTAAAGATTCCATCTCCCCCATTCTCCCATGGAATAGAGGTATGCTCCACAAAAGGCACGTTGCCTTCGGAAGAGGAGGTGAAGAAACACAACTGGTCTACTGTGACGATCTTCCCCTGATGAGGGAAACAAATGACACGAAATAGAGATGAAGCCACGGCTCGCATGGCATATGTCCAGCTTCGGCCCAAAAGGAGGTTGTAAGTTAGATTGGCATCAACGACTTCAACTTCCACTTCGACCGTCTTCCCTTCCAAAGTAATAGGAAAACATTGGAGTATACTGTAAGGGTGAGACTCTCTCCCATCAAAGGCTTCCAAAGTCATAGGAGACTGACTCAAAGTCAGAGAACCAATAGCCTTCCAACAAGCAACAGACATGATGCAAATTGAAGTGCCTTCATCAATGACAGTATGATGAATTGTTTTCAAGTTGATGATGACCTGGATAAGGAAGGAAATTTGGTGAGGCAGTCTCAGTATATGGCTATCGATATCAAAAGAGATCAAATCCGAGTCGGTCGGGTCAATGCCACCGATAGTCGATAGCAAGGACTTCCTCTGGGAGGGGCAGCTCTGGAGAACTTCTAGGGCATACATAGCTGACGGATCCTGGGCTAAGTCCTCAATGATGCTATAGTGCTGAGCAGCATGAGAATTAGGGTTGTAAGAAGATTTCCTGAGTACACCTTTAGGAGGGGGTCAAACATGCGTCTCAGTGCTAGGTCTCTCAATATGGAGCAGAACAGAACTGGACGGAGGAGCGCTAGAGGGGACCTCAGGCTCTTTCCTGACAAGCGATGGATATTCTTTTGCTCGAGTACTAATGTGAACGGGAATCGTCCCAGCCATAAACACTTGGGAACCAAAAGGAGGAGAGGATTGGGATGGGTCAGCCACCATTTGCGTTTGCTGCGAGGGAAAGTCTCTTTCAGCACCGCATGAGTTGCAAGAGCACCTTTCAACAAATGACTAACTCCAGAACACCTCGGGTAGTCTTTGGTATAGTGATCCTCATCACAGATAAGGCAAGGATGCTTGGGCTTGTGTTTGGTTCCCTCCTCGAGTGGAGGTTTAGCGGAATCTTGCTTCGGTTGATCAGCTTTATTCTTTCCTTTTCCCTTCTTTTTCCCTTTCGAGGCTTTGTCCGCTGTGGTGGACTGGACGGCGTTAACCTCGGAAGTATTCCTGGAATTGGATACAGTATGAGAAGTATTTTCATTCGAAGCATTCGACTTTTGCTTCCCAGGGTTCGCGGAATATTTCTTAGAAGGCGGATTGACAGAACCAATGATACCGTCAACAGATGGTGTTGGCGGGGCCTTGGAAGTTCCGGGCCTTGGGGCATCAGGAAAATAATCATATAGTGTACCGGACTAGGAATAAATCAATTCAAGGTACTAAACACGCGCTATAGCCTTCTCTTCAGTTACACATGCCCGCATAGCAATATCCCGTGCTATCGGACTGACGAATGAGGTCGTGAACCAGTCGGTCAGGAGCTGATCGGGAATCCAAAACTTAATCAAACGGCGACGCCGTCTCCATTCATGGATATGATCGGACATGTGTGTAGCCGTTGTTTATTTAAGGGATGTCAGGAGATGTGTGCCCGTTTCATATCGAATTGGTAACTGAAAATGAGTTAAAAATGCCATCTCTAATGAGTTAAAATCCTGAAAAGATCCGCGAGCTAACTCAATATACCACTTAGCAGCAGAGCCAATGAGGGTCCTTTGAAAAAGGTGGAACTGGATTGAATCATCAAGCCACGAATTTGAAAAACACCATAGATGATAAGTCATAATGTGGGCTTGGGGGTCTTCTCTAGCTTTTCCATCGAATTTGGGACAATCACCAGGAATCTTAGTTGGAACCGGTGGCCAATACAGATTATGAAGGATAGGATCATTGGTCAGTTTGGACACATCCGATAACTCCAATGTTGCTAAAAAGGGTAACTGAGGATTAAAAAACATCTGAGGCCGCGGGTAGGAGGTAGCACCAGAGCTCCAACTAGCTACTTGTTGCCCCCATTGATTCTGTCGAGACGGATTTGGCCCAGAAGGGTTTTGTCTATAAGGATTTTGTCCATAGGGGTTATAGCTATAATTGGATGGCTGACCCTGGATTTTCCCCCTGGCATTCCATTGATTACCAACTTGGCCTGTAGGAGCAACATACGGTTGCTGGTAATTCTGATAAGGACTCACCTGCAGTTGATAATTTTGATAGGGGCAAATTGAGTTTGCCCTTGGGATTGCTGGGAACCATAAGGCGGCTGGGCTCCATATTGAGCCTGGGGGCTAGGTTGCGTTTGATAAGCAGGTTGAGATTGAGATCCAACCTGCATTTGAAGACCAGCTTGGGTTCCGAGCCCAGACTGGGGCTGAAAACCGGGTGGAGCTTGAGAAGCAACAATCATTTGAGTGCCCAGTTGAGCAAGCCCAGAAAGATGTCCTCGAGAGATTTGAGGCTGAGCCACCTGGACAGAAGGTTGACCTAGTTGAGATTGAGATTGGCCCATTTACCCAGAATGTTGAGCTTGCTGGGTATTGGGTTGTCCTTGCACAACTGAGGGCTGTCTTGATGGACCGAATGGCTAAGAAGATTGGACAGTTGGTTGACCTGATTGGATTTGCGGTTGACCAGCTTGTCCAGATGGTTGACAAGACTGGACAATGGGTTGGCCTTATTGTACGTAAGGCTGACCGACCTGCCTAGAAGAGTAGCCCTGCTAGACACCAGATTGACCTTATTGCATGTAAGGTTGTCCTGGATTACCAGAGGGTTGCCCAAGATAAGTAAAATATGAACCACCATAAGCCGAAGGTTGTCCCTGGAAGGGTTGTCCTTGTGGGCCTCTAGATTGCCCTGGATAAGGTTGTTCGTAGTACTGCTACCCATAGGAGGGCTGTGTGTAAGATGGCTGACCTTGATAAGGTGGTCCTTGAAAATTCACAGGGGGTACTTGGCCACCACCGTAACCAGTGGTACCCCAAGCAACAACTAATGGGACTATGACCTCAACCGAAGGCTAAGATAGCAAAGGCCCGTGTTGATAAAGGTGAGCTCTTTGAGAATCGCAATAATGAAATGGGCCTTGTATGCTCGGATTCTGAAGAGCATGCGAATTTTGATGGTATGCCCCCCCTGCTGGAATGGAACCAGAAGAAGGTGGGGCATTAAGTGTACGATCAACAATTCTAGATGCGGATACCGATGGGCCACTATTCGCCGATCTGGGGGAAGGTCCAGCAACAGTGGTCACAACTAAGGATGCAGTGACGGCACCAACAAGAGGCGCTGAAGAAGCCACATAGACAGTTGGAATAGTCGGGACTGAGGTGACAGATGCATTGTGAATTTGAGGAATAAAAGACTTCGAAGTTGGAGTGATGGTATGAGACCACATAGAACTCGTAAGGGAGGTCCTAGAACTAATAACATCCCTCAAAGCCCTATAGCATAAGGGCAACATGACACCAAGAGGGGTGACACTAAAGGTTGGAGTTTCCACTAGGATAGGAATTTCACCGCTCATCGCAACGGATCCTTCACTTTTGATGGGGGATGTTTCATCCATGTCAGAAGAAGAAATTGGGACCGAAACACTAGGAGGAGTACCGGGAATATCTTCTTCTGAAGGCTCCCAAATGGGGTTGAATATCGTAAGCCTCGTCTTCTGTAGCGCGAGAGTTAATCGGTTAGATACTCGGAATAATAGGGAGAGTATCACTACCAATCAGTATCTCAGGAGCAACAGAAGAGGGAGACACTTGGTCACTTGGAATGGGAGACGGGATCGATGATTCCACTAGGATGATTCGATTCAAAGACCCTAGGAAAACTAACGGGAAAGAACCCTACTCAAGCTAACGCAAATAAGATCTAAGAGGGTAAATTTGAACGTGGCCGAATAAATTTTAAGACACAAGAACACAACTTGACCTTTTCATCTTTAAAGAGTCGAGAAAAGGACCAAAAGATGACTCTAGTCGCCTTCGAATGTTTAATGAGCCTGAATCGACAAGTGCTCAGATGAACCTTTTCTTTTAGGGATTCCGAAAATGAGCGAAAGTGACTACTTTGGAGAACTAGGCAAAAGGTTTATCAGGCAATCCGTAAAACTACATATACACCTTGGCAGTCATATGAAAACCAAGGACTTCCCGTACGATAGTCAATCTTCACGAATGTTGTGTTCGGTGCATTACGGTTTGTAAGGCGGTAGACACGGCTTCCTATGGATAAAGGATGATAAACCTAGTGGGGTCTCCCAACATATACTCGATGGTACATGGGAGCACAATTCCGTACTAGACCACTATTGAGTCACAGAAGGAGAAATCACCCAACCTTGAGTGGAAACAAAAGTGACTAGGTTTAACGACGCCGGAGCATGTCTCTAGCCTAGACCTCTAAATAGTGTGTGTTATGTTCCAATGCATTGTTAGATTCATTCAGTTCATTTTAGAATTGACCTTGGATTATGTTTCAGTTTTTAGGCCTTACCATATGTATACAATAAATCCTAGGATGCAGCTAGAATGCACGAAAAATCCTTTTTCTTCAATGAACACCTACCTACGGGAGGGTAGAGAGATCATTTCCAAACCAAGAAAACCAAGAACACAAAGGCAGTCACTCAATGCATACAGACACCAATTCCTAAAGTGCACGGATACTACTAATGAGAGATTTTATCATTCGCTTTCCAATATGAAAACTTGAAATGAAAATTCACTTTCACTTTCATACTAAATGAATGCAACCTTTTTGATTTTGATGTCTTTAAATCTAGAAGAAACAAATAAGCAACAAGCAAGTGTGGAAAATCCCGGTTGATCCAAACAATTGTAATCTATGTTCGCTAGCGAAAAGAAATCGAATCAATGCCAAAGATTGGTCCAATAACATTCACTAAACAATCAACCAAAAACAGGCTATGGGGAAGGCTCAATCAAATCAACAAGAAGCCGCAAATGAACCTTGAGCAAACAAGCAACCAAGCTAACAGATTCAAGGAACTTGAAATAGTGATCTAGGTCACATGAGCAAAAGAAACAAGATTCGTTCAACAAATCTCACAATAGAGTGCCTTAACCATGAACAGTGAAAAACAAGTCATCAAACAAGTGAGAAAAGCAAGGGACCAGTAGGACTGATGGACTCAGGAGGCAGAATTGAGAAAATCAATTCTACATCGATCAGCATGGGTAATACACAAGCAACAAGCACTGATAAAGTACTAGCCGCAACAACAAAGTGATGTTAGCGCAGAAGTACACGACTTTCCCGCGATGGTCCAATTTCCAGAACCATCGTGACTGTAAGGCGTAATTACGCGATGAATAGGATATTATAAAAGGGTGAGCGCAATGACAACACAACTGTTAAAATTAAATCCACGACGATGTTTAAAACAATGACAGTCGAATCAAAACTCCAAAATAAAAGACAGTCAATCCTTCAATCAAATAGGGGTATTTCCCAGATCAACCCAGGAAACTTAGAGGACTGATAACTAATCCCCAAAACTTCAAAAGAGACCAAATCAAAAAATCAAGGCAAGAGAAAAAAAGAAAAACAAAGGCCAAGGCCCTCCCCAGTGGAGTCGCCAATTTGTGATGCAGGAAAGTGTTCCCTCTGCGGACAGAGGCAACCCCTCTAGCCCTAGAGTGGGTCTAGTCACAAACAAGGACATATCAACAATAACTTTCCTTAAATAGTTAAAGTTGGAGGCCTACCTCAATCGGTGGTCGATGGAGTTCCGTTGCGCTACTCCAGCTTCCGCTTCCTTCTCCTCAATGTGTGATCAACCTGAAACAAAGCAAAGGAAATACAACAAAGCATGTAACCGGATACAACAATGAACTATTTACTCACAAAGTCAAGAAGTCATGAGCTATCAAGTACATTACATACAAGACATAGGAAAACATCATTGATTGCATTAATAATGAAATAAGAGTCAGCTTACAACCAAAGTCTTGATGTCACAAGCCTTCTCCAAAAGGGTCCAGCCAGCATGTTCTTCAAGCATTCACTCTTTGAAGATGGATCTCCCAACATACAAAGCTCTATCACTCATAAGTTTTACACAATATTAAGGACACCTCACAACCTTCCACAAGCTATCAACAATCCCACACTTGTCACACTCACACCAGCTATCTAGCAAACTCACAAAACACTAACAACATTGCTCAACTAGCCAACTATTAGGAACTAGCAATGCATATCCATGGTGAGAGTTTAAATAGGAGAAGGGGTCTCCATGAAAGGTGGAAAGGAGATCTTATCATCAAGGAAGGTAGCACAATTGACGGAACTACAACACCAAGGAGGGAAGGGCGACATAAACTAGGCCAACAACCAGGTCTGGAGTCATCTGGAAGGTCGACTGTTGGAACAAATTTGCCCAATCTTGATCATCACGGATACATAACTGAGTTTTAGCACTGACATCGCAAGTGATCAGTACAACTAGTCAGATCATCGCTGAAGGAAACGCATAGCCACGCGCTGGTGCTTAAAATTGGGCCATCGCAGGAATCAAGTGTATTGACTGTTCATGAGCACCTTTCAGCGTGCTTATTAAGCCCAAATCCGTGATGATGCAGATAACTTAGGAAAAGCGGGTCAATTGGCAACATAGGAGAGCATTTGTCTGTCATAAGCATGTTTGACTTGGACATATGACACAGTGAGAAGACCGAGAGTGAAAGCGGTGATAACTTACTGTGTAATAGTTGGGGTTATGGTCAAGTGTGTCTTCTTCTTCTAAATCATTCTATATCATTGTAAAGTGGACCATTTTCCTTGGTACGAGAGTCCATTCTTATTTTATTCTTCTATAGGGTGGTAGGGTGGTGTTAGGCTGGTGCATGAAGTCACCAACAGGTTCAAGAATGTGAAAACTTCAGGGCGGTAGGGTGGTTCTAGGATGAGTTGTAGCTCATTGGGTGTTGGGGCATCCATTCAGTTGAATACTGAAGAATCTTGGGCGTTGGAGCGTCCATCCAATGGGAGCTGGAGAAGAATGCTTTTCTAGATTCTAGGAAGTTGGAGCTTTCTTTTCAATTGGAGTTGAAGATTACAGAATTATTAAAAAAACGTTCAGTGGTTTTTGACCTGGAGGGGGTTTTCCACCTAAAATTTTTGTGCCTCCTGTGTTCTTTTATTCATTTTTGTTACTACATAAACATTAATGATAATTGAAGATTAACTAATGCTCTGAAAATATTTAAAATTTCTAATTGTTAAGGAATATTGATTCACGCGCCCCCCCCCCAAGTATTTTCCAACAATTGGTATTAGAGCTTGGTTCCTTCAATAGCATTTTAACAACTGGAAGGAGATCATGGAGCATACCAAGAATAGTGTACCTCTATTCAATGAAAATAATTGTGCACTATGGAAAGGAAGAATGGAGGTCTATCTCTTGGTGCAAGGTTATGAAGTATGAGACATTGTTCAAAATGGCTTTACACCAACCACAAATGAACAAGGTAAGAAGAATTTGGTAAATGATGCAAAAGAAAAGAATATTATTATCAGTGGACTTATTGAGTCTGCTTATCATAAGGTGTTGGGTTGTAAAACCACCAAAATTTATGGGACAAGCTTGAGCCATTATATATATATATATATATATATATATATATATATATATATTATATTATAATATATATATATATATATATATTATATTATATATATATATATATGTAGTTGACTCAAAAGTCAAAGAAGCAAAGCTTCAAATCTACAGAGCAAAATTTGAGCAACTCAGAATGAAAGAAGATGACAACATTGTTGCATACTTCCAACATATTGATGAAATAACCAACACTTTGGAAGGATTGGGAGAGCCTGTTGACGAGAAGAATATTATATGAAAGATTCTTAGAACGTTACCAGGAAGATTCAACCCTCAGGTATCGGTCTTAGAATACAGTGCAAATCTGGACAAACTCAGCAAAGAGGAATTACATGGAGTTCTCATCGCATATGAAATGAGACTTGATGAAGAAGAGGGTACTTCGCATCTAGAAACTGCGTTCACTGAATCTAAGAAAACAAATAAGGACAAACAACCTTCAAAGGCAAAGACTTGCATCTGCAAGTGTGAAGAAAAGGAAGATGATGAAGAAGGTTTTTCAGATGGAGAATATGATTACTTTACGAGAAAACTAAAAATTGGTAAGGGAAAATTCAAAGGTAAACTTCCATTGATATGTTTCGGTTGTGGTGAGGTTGGGCATTTCGCAGCAAAATGTCCGAACAAAAGTGATGGAAATTCAAAAGGAAAGAAAGGCTTTAAGAAATTCAATAAGCAAGGCAAGAAGAAAGGATTCAAAAGGAACTTTCTTTCTAAAGAAGATATCTCATCATCCGATGAAGATAGTGATAGTGAAGAAGAAGCCAATGAGAGACTACTGTTTATGGCCAAGCACAATAAACAAGAGGTATCAAACAATGAAGAAGAAGGGTTGACCATAGAAGAATTTTCTAAGGAGGCAATCAAGCTTATAAAATAGCTCAAGGCTGAGAAGATCCATTCCAATACTCTTGAAGAACAAGTTCAAGGTCTCAAAATTGAAGTTGAAGAACACAACTGTATTGAAGAGTCACTTCAAAAGAAGTTGGAAGAAAGCAACCGAGAAAGGGAAGAAATAGAAGTTGAAGTAGTCTCACTGCGTAAGGAATTGAAGAAGGGAAAAATTGTCCAAAACTATGCCAACAGCTCAAGGGCGTTGGAAGAAATCATCAATAATAAACGATATTACAACAACAAAATTGGCCTCAGTTACTAAAAAGAAGAAGTAGGAGCTTATACAACAAAATACACTGAACCTATGAGATATGACAGGCATGTAGACTTCATTGGACAAGATTCACAAGAAAAACCTTGGAAGACAATTCCCCGATGAAGATTTCCATCCAAGTACCAACATATTTTTCATGGCTATTGTTATTCATGTGGAAAATTTGGTCACAAAGCTGTAGAATTTCGCATGTACCCTAGGAAGCAATACAATTACAGGAGATCTGTCAAATATGAACCTCCCAGGGCTCAACAAAACATCAATATATTTGAACATTTAATAATTAATATTGAATGTTACAAATGTCGAAACTTTGGACACATAGCCAGAGATTGTAGACTTGAAAATCCTCTAGAAGAATCTTCGAAGCCATAGAACGAATGAACATGGAAGAAGAAGAACACTAATAATTGTGCTCTCGCTCTCAAGTCTCAAAACAACAAAGATGTGTGGTATGTTGATAGAGGTTTCTCAACACATATGATTGGAGATAGAAAGAAATTTGTATCTCTAAAAGAGAAGAAAGATGGAACCATGTCCTTTGGAAATGATGGATCTTCAAATTTTATAGGATCAGGTACCGTCAGTCTCGGAAGAAAAGATGCTCTAGATAAGAATATTCTATTGGTTGAAAACATGAATGATAATATGCTCAATGTTGGACAAATGTGTGATCAAGGAAACACAATGCTATTCAACTCCACAAAATGTGAAATCAAGAAAGGCAGGTATGTTAAAATTGTGGCTATAGTAAGTCGAGCTCCAAATGACATATATGTTCTGGATGAAGCAACTAAAGCATGTCTACTAGCTAAAGAAGATGAAAGATGGTTATGGCACAAACGAATGGGTCACATAAACTTCGAAAATATTTTCAGGATAAGCAAAAAGGAAGTAGTACAATAAAGGCTAAAAATCTCAAAACCTTCCGACACACTATGTGAGGCCTATTGGCACGGAAAACAAACAAAATTTGGATTTAAAACAAAATGAAACTTTGCATCACATCCATTGGAATTGATACATACTGATCTATGTGGTCCTATGGGAACAAAAGGCTTAGATGTAGAATTATATTTCATGTTAATGATAGATGACTATACCAGGATGACATCCGTCAGTTTCTTAAAGAAAAAATCTAAAGCATTTGAGTGCTTTAAGATCTACAAGGAGTTGGTCAAAAATGAAACTGATTTAAAAATAAAGTGTCTAAGATCAGATAATGGCAGAGAATCCACTTCCAAATTATTTCAGCAATACTTTGACGAAAATGGAATAAAAACACAATTTTCAACGGCACAAACACCTAAGCAAAATGGAGTTGTTGAAAGGATGAACAGAACTGTATAGGAAATGGGTAGAACAATGCTGAAGGACTCAAATTGGATGAAAAATCCTGGGTTCAAGCAATTGATACGACAGTCTTCATTATCAATAGAAGTCTTATTAGAAATAATTGCAATAAGACCCCATATGAATTATGGAAATGAAAACCGATTACTGTAAAATATTTCAGAATCTTCGGAAGCAAATGTTATATCAAAAGAGAAGATCAAAATTGGGTAAGCTTGAATCACATGTTGATGAAGGTATCTTTGTTGGTTACTCACGCAAAAGAAAGGCCTATAAATGCTATAATCTAAGATGAAAATAGATAGTGGAGAGCATAAATGTTACATTTGACGAAGATAGTGTTCTAACGAATAATGATGAGGACCTAGAATCTTTGAAACTTGAGACAGAGGCTAAAAAAGGTACAGAGAAAATTCTAGAACAAGAAGCAACTGTCAACCAAGAAGAAGTAAATAATGATCAACAAGATATACAGGAACAACAACAAGAAGCTCCTCCAAAGAGAAAAAAAGAATGGATTCAAAAGAACCATCCATCAAATCAAATCACTGGTGACATAAATGAAGGAATTGGAACAAGAAAAGATCGGCAACTTCGTTCATCACAACAAGCTCACATTGATTTTCTAGCAACCTTTGACCATAGTAATTTTGAAGAAGCCAGCCAGAATGATCATTGGGTAGCAGCTATGATTGAAGAATTGGATCAAATCGAGAAGAATAACACTCGGGAATTAGTTCCACGACCAAAAGATAAAAATGTCATTGGGAGTAAATGGGTGTTTAGGAACAAATTGAATGAAGATGGATAGGTTACCAGAAACAAAGCAAGCTTGGTTTGCAAAGGCTATGCACAAGTGGAAGGAATTGATTTCAACGAAACATTTGCACCAATTGCTAGAATGGAAGCTATCTAGATGTTTCTTGTGTATGCATGCTCAAGAAAAATAAAAGTCTACCAAATGGATGTTAAGTCAACATTTTTTGAATGGAGAATTAGAAGAAGAAGTTTACATCGAACAACATGAAGGTTTTATACTATCAGAAAAATAAGACTATGTTTGCAGTTAAAGAAGGCTCTGTATGGTCTCAAGCAGGCTCCTAGAGCATGGTATGCTCATCTTGACAGATATCTACATCAACAAGGGTTCAAGAAAGGTACTGCTGATAACAATATTTACGTACAAATAGATAAGGATAATTTAACAATCGTTGAGGTATATGTGGATGATATAATCTTTGGTAGCAATGATGATCGACTAAGTAAGAACTTTGCTACAAAGATGCAAAGTGAGTTCGAGATGTCTTTACTTGGTGAATTGACATACTTCTTAGGGCCTCAAATATCTCAGCAAGAGAAAATAATATTTATATGTCAAGCCAAGTACATCAAGGAAATGCTCAAGAAATTTAAAATGGAAGATTGCAAACCCATCCTTACTCCAATGGTAAGAGGCTGCAAATTGAGCATAAATGACTCATCTAAGGATGTGGATAAGAGGTTGTACAAATCTATGATTGGTATTCTTCTATATGTAATAGCCTCCCGACCAAATGTTATGCAAGCAGTTGGACAAGTAGTAAGATTCCAAGGAGCACCAAAAGAATCACATATTACTTCCATCAAAAGAATTCTTCGATATCTAAAGGGAACAACATAATATGGCTTGTGGTATCCCAAGGGCAACAATCTCATTATTCAAGGCTTTATAGATGCAGATTGGGCAGGAAGCATTCATGATCGTAAGAGTACTAGTGGAGCAACATTCTATCTAGGTGGTTGTCTCATATCATGGTTGAGCAAAAAGAAAACCTCAATCTCGTTATCTACAATGGAAGCATAATACATTGCAGCGACAACTTGTTTTACTCAAGTCCTTTGGATGAAACAAACTTTGCAAGATCTTCAAGTACAATTCAATGAGCCTATTCCCATCAGCATCTCCTATCATGCATTCAAAAACAAAACACATTCTGATAAAATGTCATTTTGTTAGAGAACAAGTCATTGAAAAGAATATCAAACTTGAATATGTTGGTACAAAAGAACAAATTGTTGATATCTTCACTAAACCTTTACCTCGTGAAGCATTTGAATATCTTCACCAAAAGCTTGGGATTCTCCTAAGTTATCATTATGTTTTCCTTATTCAGAAAATAAAGGGGGGAGTGGAAGTGTGTACAGGTCCACATGATGGTTGTGTGCCATGGGGAGTTACCCTTTGCCATTGATGTTAAAGGGGGAGAGAAGGTAGTAGGAAGAGCTGCCCTGATTGCAAGGGGAGTACTTGTGTTGCCATCAACACCAAAGGGGGAGATTGTTGATCTAAAGATGATCTGAGGTTGTCATTGATGTAAACCCAAGCAGAACCAGGGGCTACCATGAACTTGCAAGGGAATTTTGACTTTAAAACTTACTCTATTTTGGGTCAAGGATCTTCTATATGGATTCTACTCATTGAGATGTTTCCATTGATATATGGAACGTCAAGTAATTCTTCACGGTTTGAGAGATATTCATGTTTGAAGTTAGTAACACCAGTAAGTGGGCTAAAACCCTATGGGGTTGTGGCATGGAACTCATAATTGGTTTTGGTCATTGAATATTCATGTTTGAAGTTAGTAACACTAGTTAGTGGGCTAAACCCTATGGGGTTGTGGCATGGAACTCATAATTGGTTTTGGTCATTGAATAGTCATTAATTAATATTTTTTTAAGCTCCTAAAATCCCTCCAACATTCTCTATAGAAGCCCCTCTCAACTCTATAAAAAGAAATCTCATATATCCTCCAAATGTAGCGATCATGGAATTTTCGCTATAACTTAATTTCTGTGAAGGCTTAGATTCTAAAATTAAAACCCATTTGATTCGCAATCTTGATGAACTTCCTAACCAAATTTCAGATCTTGGTTTGCTAGTTTTTCGTAGATATGATCTGTTGAAGTTAGGGTTTTTGCAGGTCACCGAATTTCATCTCAAAGCAATGACCTTGGGAAAATCGTCATAACTCTCTCTCTAAGAAGAGGATCGAAATTTTGTAAAAAGTGGCGGATAGTGCACAGACTGTAGTTTTCGGTATATCAATTTCAGAGCCGAAGGAGGAAACAGTGACATGTGGCACATCGTATAAGTTTGCTCTACTGAACTAGTCCATAATTAGGTCATTCTGAGAGATTGGGCATAACTTTGTCTTGAAGAGTCCAAATCAGGTCAGACCTGTGGCATTGGAAATAAGACTCAGAGGGCTTCTACAGGACTGAAGATCACATGTTGGGGATCTGAAATCGAAGAGATACATCAGATTAAATATCGTGCTCCTAGAAGGAAAGAAAAACTAGATTAAGTGTTGTCAAGGGGTACAAAGGATGCGTCTTTCTAGGGCAGCAAAGAGCAAGGTGTAGCAAAATGATGCAGCAGAGGTAAGATAAAGGTAAGTATCTTCTGTATATGCATGTTCATCTCTTAATTGCATTAGTTTCTTTGAATTCTAATTTGTTTTTTTTGTTTAACATTGACATATGTTCAGTAGGATGAGGTAAGTTTTGCTATTATCATGTCATGGGTATTTCTTTGAAGACTTTTTGCAGGTATTATATATTCATCAAGAGAAGACTCAATGCATAATCTAATGTTCTGAAGAGTGAGAAAGGTTAGCATGACAAGAGTAGAAAATGAAAAGAGCAACAATCAAGGTGCAAAATAGCAATAAGAAGTTCACCACATGAAGTCTTCAAGTGGGCAACACTGCATACATAAATTGTAAAAGTATCATTGTACAAAGACATTGTAAAAGCATCTTTGTAAAAGTTGTACAAGTTTCTATCTGCCAAGAGTTGAAGAGGCAGTGTTGGGAGGTCTAGGATCATCATTAGGTGGTTGTGTCATAGTTGGGGTTATGGTCTAGTGTGTCTTCTTCTACACCATTATATATCATTGTAAAGTGGACCATTTTCCCTGGTACGTGAGTCCATTCTTCTTTTATTCTTCTATAGGATGGTAGGGTGGTGCATGAAGTCACCAACAGGTTCAATCTTGTGAAAACTTCAGGGTGGTAGGGTGGTGCTAGGGTGAGTTGTAGCTCATTGGGCATTGGGGCATCCGTTCAGTTGACTATTGAAGAATATCGGGTGTTGGAGCATCCATCCAGTGGGAGCTAAAGAAGAATGATTTTCTAGATTCTAGGAAGTTGGAGCTTTCTTTTCAATTGGAGTTGAAGATTAAAAAATTATTAGAAAAGCGTTCAGTGGTTTTTGTCCCGGAGGGGGTTTTCCACCTATTTTTTGTGCCTCATGTGTTCTTTTATTCACCGTTGTTACTGCATAAACATTAAAGATAATTGAAGATTAACTAATGCTCTGAAAAGATTTAAAATGTTAATTTCTAAGGAATATTGATTCAACCCCACCCCCCCTCCCCCAAGTATTTTCCAACAGCATACGCTTGATAAAGCTTGCAGGAAGATTTTAAAATAATTTTTACAAGGAAGAAAGAATCAAGAAGACAATTCCATCAAAAGTTAAGTGTTTCACATCCTTCTCCTTTGATCTCTATTATTTACTTTGTTATGATTATTTCTTCTGTAATCTTCTAAATCAAGAGTGCAAGTACATTTGGAAGCTGCCCAAGTAATGACCCAATCATCAGGAAAAACAAAGTAAAATTTGTGGCTACAAGGATCTCCCAAGGGGGAGTAAACTACAAGAAGTTTTTCTTAACTCAAGAAGAATGAATTATGAAGAAATTGTACAAGACATCCAACACAGTGACAGATGACCAAGAGGATTCCAGTATTGATAAAGATAATTATGGATTTGAAAGGAACAACCATTTAAAATGATACCAAGAGTTGAGATTGTCTGAAATGCTCCAAAAGAAGAAATCATGTCAAATAAACAAATGGAATTAAGTGAAAAACAGATTTGTATTCATAACAAAGGCAGGAGGACCTACTTTTGTGATAGCAGGAGTAACTAGAACTACCACAAAAAAATGTTTCTATTGGCCTGAAAAATTTCAAATGAAGAATATTTGATAAACACATTATTTCTTGATTTTAAGATACAAATTTGGTGGAGCTCATGATGTACAGATTTAACTGGTCAACCCCAAGCCTAATTCTTGATTTGCAAGGAATGTTCAGAACAATATATGTTCGAGCTAAGACATACGCAGTGGATCACAAAAAATAATAAGTATGAATACTTGCATAGTAGAATTGAATATGAATAGAGGCTACAAATTTAGATAGTGCAGAAGACAGAAAAAAATCTTAAGGGAACTACTCCAGTTGTTATGTCCTTGTCAAAAAAAAAAACATACTTCTATATATTACAACTTGTATTACAAACCTTGAAGCAATGGACAATTAAAGTTGGACATGGACAAGTCATCTTATTCAAGATAATGCATAAAGGAGAAATGGAGTGATGGGCCTCTAAATTGGATATAAATTAAGGCTCATGCCTCTAAATCAAACATAAATTAAGGCCTATGTCTATCCTTCAGCACATTAAACCTCTCTTTTTGCATTAGATAATTTAATTCTAACCTTAATATATTCATTAGGAAGGTTTATGAATAATTTCATATTTGTGCCTAATATTATTTATTTTTGTGGAATATTATGAGAATATTGGGCAGATTATGAAGATTTGTAGGAGGAGATAATTTCAGGACTTGCTCCCTGCTACAGGAGGATCACTATTAAATAATAAATCAAAAAGATATTATGGAATTATGACATATATTGTGGAACTCCAATGGTTGAGAAAATCTAGGAATGTGTTCCCTACTATTTAATGCAGATTCCTTAGGGACCAGATCCACTAATCAAGGGATTTTAGTGGGGAAAGCTTCCTCCATTCATGGGGGAATTATTACTAATAATTTTGTATAAGTACCAAGTCGAATTTTCCTCTAGGGGAGATTTTAATTAGTGTTCTTGTGGAGAGAACTCTTATTTTTGCAGCTCCATTGTATTTTCTTGCAAGGATGTAATTGTATTGATGAAAATAATGAAGATTGGTGTCACGTCTAGCTTCTAAATCTTGTTCTCCTCCGTAGGTCTATGAGTTTCCTTGGGCTTGGACATCCCAGGAGCCTCATAGCCCTTTTGTATCATTTTCTTTCCTTCTTTTCACTTCTTATTCACATGCATCTCTTATTTTTATTTCCCTCTACTTCTGCATTTAGTATTAATGATTTCATGTTATAGGATTGAATTAACTAGTTAATGTAATATCTTTTGCATAATCACAAGCACCATTTAATCCTTGGAAAATACTTGGAAGGTGATAGTAATCATTGAGCTACTTGTATTATCTTTCTTATTCCCAAATCTAGATTTCTGGAACTCATTTGTGGCAAAGAACAGTAAATTTCTGCTATTTTTTAGAGCATGCTAACAAGCTTCAATCGATTTGGTTCCACTTGCATTAGATCACAAAGACATTCTAGTTCATAACAAAAATTACCCCACTTCATTTTCACTTGATTAGGTTAGGCAATTTTTAGATTTACTAGTTCACTAGTTCTTGAATTTTTAGATTTTCAACTAGTAATGTTTTTCTATTTTTTAGCATGGGTTAATAGAGGTCTTTTTGAGTGATTCTACTTGGAATGGGGACCTAAGACATCCTAGTCAATAAAAAGTTTTTTCCCATCCAAATTTATTTGATTTGCTTGGTCATTCGATGAATTATAATTTTGTATAGTAAATCTTTAACATCCTATAGGAAATCAGGGGATCTTGTAGGAAACCCTATAGCATCCTGTAGGAAAGCCTATTCTGAGCCTGAATTGAGAAAAATCATCATTGAACCTAGGATTAGGCCTCTACTTGACCTCCATGCCATCAAGACCATTTTAACCCTCTTGCTCCACACTTGTTTCCCCTGCCAAAGATCAAGGAAATATTAGCATTTACATTTATAAAGAAAAGATATTTAAAATAATGAGTTCTTTTATATTTTCACATGCACATAGCAGTTAGTACTCTGTGGATCAGATTTCATGCTCAGTTAGTTTAAATCATCACATGTGATAAATAAGGTTAAGCTAGGTTTATTTTACATTTAGTTCATGATCTTTATGCAATTAGAACAGGTTTCTTTCCTTATACTTTCTTTCTTGCAATAGGTTAAGGTTCCATTTTGAACATTTCATTTTCTGCAATTAGTTTAGGATTTGACTTCAGTACATGTACTCGATTACTTCATGACAACAGAGGAATGATATATTGTATGCTTCACATATAGTGTCGATACCGTTTAAGTTTGTACGAACCCCAGGTTGATAATTAAAGTCGGTAGCCTTGGGAGTTGCATCATTCTTGTTGTAATACTGAGGCTCATCACTTTTTGGTGCCATTGCTCGGGAGGTGTCAAAGTATGCATTATTTTCTTCCCTAGTTGATTCATTTCTTTTTACCTTTTGCAAAAACAAAAAAATATTGCATTAGTGTTTTCATTCAATCATAAAAACAAAAAAACTCCAACACCAACCCACCCCCCCATTTGATCATGTGGTGCAGTAAGATCCACATCACCATCCACTTTTGCAGGTACAAGAAGAAGAGATGGCAAAGAATGTACAAGAAATGGATGGAGATGATGACAATGAGGAGGATCCTCTCAGGTTTCCTATTCAAGATACTGATGGTAGCATGCACATGAATAACATCCCTCCATCTTTTCTTCCAAAATTTCATGGTCAGTGAGTAGCTCTATATCAGAAACATGCATTTGGAATGAACAAATTCTATTTTGGACTCCTCACTAGCATCTCTACGGTTTCACTTTTTCCATATCTACGTTCCTTTCCCGTTAGTTCGATGTTATGTTGAAATCCATCTCTAAGAGATCAATTTCAGACTTCTTATTGCCATGGAACTAAGGCTAAGACTATTGAACTAAGCTATATCATCAGTGGTAGCCAATCCATTGAGAAACATTCTCACTCCCAACTGATATTCCTTCTTTGTAGCAATGATAGTCAATCAGTGTCAGGTCATAAAACCATAGGGCATATACTATGAAAGAGACTAATGGGAGGAGGAATACCATGGGAGCTGCTCTATCTGCTATATCCCCCCTAGGCGACTACTCCACTAATACAATGGTAGAGGAGGAAGCTGCTGAGCGTAAGTGAAGCTAGTCCCCTTCTGAGTGTCAGGAACTACAGGTGAATGAAACTAGAAGTTGTATTGTCTACATTCTTTTCAATTTGGTGACTTTACGAGCGTATACACAATAAGGCCTTACTCCATGGATTTGTTCATCAATTCCTGGGGACCATTTTCAGCAGGAAGTGTTTCGTCAGAGGATCCAGAAACCTTTCTCTTTGAATTTGAAATTGCTTTTAGATATTATGGCTACTTATTAAAAACTCAAAGATTGAGATTGTTTCCTGCAACATTGAAGGATAGGGCTCTTAAATGGTTCATGAGTTTAGGGACTAATTCAATAAGATCATGGAATGATATGCAAAACATATTTCTAGAAAAATATAAATATCACGATCTTAAGGAAGAAACATTTAGAATGAATCAAAGAGAAGATGAGATCCTTGAGGATCTAATAGACAGGTTCATGTATAATGTTAAGAGGGCAAAACTACATCATATAGGATCTGACACACTAAAAACCCTCTTACTTAGAACAATTAGGGATGAGTGGATTGATCTCCTTGATCTCATGAATAGAGGTAATGTATACCAACTATCATTTGAAGAAATTTGTGAAACATGAAAACACATATCAAGAGGAAGGGCAAGAGTAAGTAAATCAACATCAATATCGGTAAGTCAAGCTAAACTTGGAAATTTGTTTGATGAATTTAAAACAGAAATTCTTAGCAATATAACTGAACAAGTAGAAATGTTAAGAATACAAAATGAGAAAAAAGAAGATGTTTGAGTTTTCCATGCAGAATCACATGATGTTAAATGTTGTTCCTCATTACCAAGGTTGAAGGAAGTTCACCAAGAGGACAACGGAGCAAGTCAATTGCCAATTCAGCCATGTTATGTAGCTCCAAGAGGACCATGGCAGCCTATTCAGCCTCATATGATGCAAGAGCCTAATTCAAAATTTCAAGATTATGCACATCCACATCAAAGTAAATGGAACACACCCTTTTATTAGCAACATTGGCCATCTCAAGCCCAAAACCAATCTTGGCAACAAGGTTGGCTAGGAACTTATGGGAGCCATACACAATATCCTTAGTATTTTCCTTAATATCCTCCATACCTAACCCCAAGTTATCCCTACCATTCATCTCCACCACAACCACAACCCCAACCACATCCATCTCAAATATCCACTCCCACACAACTACCTGTACCACCATTTCCAAACCCACACATTGAAGTAGCTCAACCCACTTACAATGCTGAGGTACAACACTTTCAAACATCTCCTCTTGAGATCAATGGTATTCGCCATAGCTCAGAAGTATTGCAAAAAAAATATTATCTTGATATCATTGAAGGACCACATCCAGAATAAGAAGATCCAAATGAGAAGACCACAAAACCATGGGCTACAATTGATGAAGAACAAACATCAAAATTAGATATTGAGAAATCTCCCTTATGGTTACCATCAAATATTTCATGTATTCAAGAGAACAATCAACAAAAAGAGGAAGATTTGAAGGTCATGGTAGAAGAAGACATGAAGAATGATCCATATCAGCAAAAGGACCAGGGATATCACAACTATATTGAAATATGGTTCCAGACAGTCACTAAGTTGCAATAATACTCTCTTCTTCAATTGTGCTTGTATTCATCAAAGTCAAACCATTTGATCACTCAAATTCAAGTACTTTTAAAAATGTACATTTCAAGCCTACACATCAGTGTTTCTGTTATCTTGATGTGCGCATGGATCCATTGGAAGTATTCTTATACTTGTAAGTGAATTTTTTTCGAGTAGAGTAGGGTGGAATTTTTTTATTTTTATTTTTGAAAAATAAGAGGAAAAAAAAACTAAAATCTTAGGGGAAAACCTCCTTGGAGGCGCTTGAGATTGGATCATTGATTGAAAACCTCCATGAGGCGGTCAATGTGCTGGAAAAAAGAAAAAAGAGAAAAAAGAAAAGATATTAGGTGAAAACCTCCTTTGAGGCGCCTAGGTAGACCTACTAGTTGAAAACCTCCTTGAGGTAGCTAGTAGGCCTAGAAGAAGAAAAAATAAAAAATAAAAAATAAATCCTTGCTTCATGTATCTCTTTGATGAATGTAGGTGCTCTCCAACATCTACAAGGAACAAAAACAATTTCGCACCAAAGAAAAGAAAAAATAGGTCAAACCTAGTCACAAGAAGTCAAATTTTGACTTTCTGCTCCTTTGCTCAAATGCTCCAATAGGACTAAGGCCACACCAATCCATCACCCTCATCCATTTCCACCATCCACCCATCATTCTCAAGCTTCTCCCATTCAGTTTGCTTGTTGTCCTAAAAAACTACAGGAATGCTTTGTTTTACTACAGGAAACAAAAATACATAGAGCATAAATTTGTTTTTACCATAACTTGAAAACCATACATCCATTTGACAAACTGTTTCAGGGGGAGATGCATATGGATGATGGTAACATTCTCAAGTAATTTCAACAAATTCTAGTGCACATTTTTCGAGAAATAAACCTCCATCAAATACATCCATTTTTTCATTTTCTCAATATCCATGCATCCATTTAAAAAGTTGTTTCGTGTGGAGATGAATATGGATGATGGTAACATGCCCAAGAAATTTCAGAAAATTCTAGTGCACAGTTTCCAAGAAATAGACCTCCATCACTTTCAGCCGTTTTTAGTTTTTCTCGAGATCAGTGCATTCATTGAACAATTTTTTTTTTTTTTGAGAGGTGCATAATGATGATGGAAACATGCTCAAACAATTTCAGGTCAATCCATTCTACCATCTAGTAGATATTGACAAAACAAGTCTGCTACAAGAAGCTGCCTTGAATTTTGAAAATATTGTTTGCAGGTCAGTAGGAGGAGGATCAGACCAACAAGAGAGGATAAAATGGGACCTATACAATTCATGTTTTCATTTCTCCATTCCAAATCCTTCATCATTCCATCATTCCCTCCATTTTTCTACTCATTTAGCTCAGTTTGCAAGGGTTTTGTGTTTTCTATAGGATTCCCTGAAAACCTACAGGATGATCCTGTAGGAATTACAGTGGCTTGGGAATCCCAAAAAACGTAACCTTAGAGCAAGGGGATGACTTGGTTATGTAAAAAGATAAATTTATACGTCACCAACTCATCACCATGCTTCTCTCCACCATTATCACCCCTGCATTCATCAAATAATGTCAGTTTAAAAAAACTTACAGTTAAAAAAAAAAATAGGCAAAAGAGGATGAAGATAGAGAATAAGGGGACAACACCTAAAAGCTATACCTCTCATTCACCAATCCCTAGACTCCTTCTCTACCCGTGCCAACCATCATCATGCTCCAGAAGTGAAGAAATGATTAAAAAATTTGAGGGAGAGGTGGCTATAGGACATCCTATAGGAAATCTTGTAGCAGTCTGTCCCACAAAACAAAAAATCACAGGTTTTAGTTAGCTTTAGAATTGAGAACTAGAGGTCAAAGAAGATCCTCCAGAGCTTAGCAGTAGCATCAGGATCATCAACATCACCATCCAGTATGTGCACATCAAGGAAAACATCAGAGGAAAAATGAAGAGAAAAACACATGAAGCAAATACAAGCAAGGACTTCACTCTCCAACAAACAACATCTACAGGAAGGCCGAGAAGAAGCTACAAGAAGAAATATGATGGATAAATTGGTCATATATTCTTTAGGATGGTTGATATAGATCCCCCAACACCTGCACATCAATATGAACTCAACAACATCATGCATGTCTCTCCAACAACCATCAGGTAGGTACAGGTATGCAATATTCTTGACCTCTTCTCTTGAGCATATTATAGCTAGAACGTTGTTGTCAATACATGAGAGATAAGGTTTTATAAGATAAGGGTGGGTCAGCAGTCTCAGCCGCCTTCAACTAGTTAATTGCAGCTCACTCCTTCACGCATGCAATGTTGAAAAGTCAAATTATGAAGGGTGATGATTTCAAGGAATGAGGACAACAGTTAAAAGAAGAAATTTTTGTAAAGGCCAAGTAATAACAACACTCCAAGCCCTCCATCCACTTCATATTCATTATCTATTCATAATTCATCCATCCCATTTCATTCTTTAAAAAAAACAAACAAACAGAGCATCCTCTCCATTTTCACAAACCCACACTACTCCCTCTGAACCCTAGCATCATCATCCAATCCCTCTTCATCACTCCCATATAGTTCGAAGACCCTGAAAGAGGAGGAATGCCTACTATAGTAAGGGAGAATGTTGCTACAAGAAGGAAGAAATGAAAAAATTATTCTAAACTCCAATATAGTAGAGCTTAAAAGAGACCTAATCAAAACAGAGAACTCCAAGGACATTAGGCAATCATCTAGGCCACAAGGGAGAAGAAGAAGGCAATAGATGTAAATGAAGCATTCACCATCAAAACAAAACTCAAACTACAATAATGAAAATATGTTTTCCAAGAGGTCTCCAATCTCTTTCTAGCTTTTGTCCAAGGCCTAAAAATGGGAAAAAGGCATGGGAGTCAAGTTGAGGGCATGTCCTAGGCTCATAATATCATTTATGCTAAAAAAGGGTTTCCTATAGTTTTGACAAAAAATACTACAGGATGTCCTAGTTCTCATCTAAAGGCATTTTGAAGGTTTTAGAGGTGTCCAAATGGTGGAACAAGGTAGCAGAAGGTTGATAAGCATGTGGAAAACCTTGCCAAACTGAAAAATATTCAAAAAACCATCTTGAATAAGGGGAAGAAAGAAAGCTAATGGTCTCAAGAAACAATGATTTTTCTATGCACAAATAGATTTTTGGGCTTGTCCTTACAGAAGTTACAACCAAGATTCTCAATGCACAAGAAAGAGGCCACCAGGGCCATGAATGAGGCACAATGAAGTCACTAAGTTGCTCAGAGGATGAACAACACTTTCAGCAGAGGGGGTATGATGGGCCTCTAAATTAGATATAAACTAAGGCCCATGCCTCTAAATTAAACATAAATTAAGTCCTATGACCATCCTTCAACACATTAAACCTATATTTTTGCATTAGATAATGTATTTTTAACTTTAATATATTTATTAGGAAGGTTTATGAATAATTTCATATTTGTGCCTAATATTATTTATTTTTGTGGAATATTATGAGAATATTGGACAGATTATGAAGATTTGGAGGAGAATATAATTTAGGGACTTGCTCCCTACTATAGGAGGATCCTATTAACTAATAAATCAACAAGATATTATGGAATCATGGCACAGATTGTGGAACTCCAATGATTGAGAAAATCTAGGAATGTGTTCCCTGCCATCTAATGCAGATTCCTAGTCTTAGGGAACATATCCACTAATCAAGGGATTTTGGTGGGGAAATATTCCTCCATTCACAGGGAATTATTCCTAATCATTTTTTATAAGTACCAAGTCAAATCTTCCTCTAGGGGGAGATTTTCATTAGTGTTCTTGTGGAGAGAACTCTTATTTCTATAGCTCCATTGTATTTTCTTGCAAGGATGTAATTGTATTGATGAAAATAATGAAGATTGGTGTCATTTTCAGCTTCTAAATATTGTTCTCATCCATAGGTCTATGACTTTCCTTGGTCTTGGCCATCCCAGGTGCCTCGGAGCCATTTTGTATCATTTTCTTTCCTTTTTTTCACTTCTTATTCACATGCATCTCTTGTTTTTATTTCCTTCTACTTCTGCATTTAGTATAAATGATTTCTTGTTGTAGGATTGAGTTAAATGGTTAATGTAAGTTCTTTTGCAGTAGAAAAAGCATCATTTCATCCTTAGAAAAGCTTTGGAAGATCATAGTAATCATTGATCTACTTGGATTAGCTTTCTTATTCCCAAATCTAGATTTCTGGAACTCCTTTGTGGCAAAAAACAATAAATTTATGCTATTTTTTAGAGTATGCTAACGAGATTCAATCGAGTTGGTTCCACTTGCATTATATCAAAAAAACATTCTAGTTCACAAAAAAAATTACCCCATTGCATTTGCGCTTGGTTAGGTTAATCATTTTTTGGATTTACTATCTCAATAGTTCTCAAATTTCTAGATTTTCGACTAGTAATGTTTTTCTATTTTTAGCATGGGTTAACAGAGGTATTTTTCAGTGATTCCACTTGGAATGGGGACCTAAGGTACCCTAGTCAATAAAAAAATTTTCCCCATCCAATTTATATTTGATTTTTTTGGTCATTCGATGAATTATAATTTCGTATAGTAAATCTGTAACATCTTGAAGTAAATCAGGGGATCCTGTAACATCCTGTAGGAAAGCCTGTTTTGAGCCCGAATTGAGAAAAATCATCATTGAAGATGGGATTAGGCCTCTACTTTACCTCCATGCCATAAATACCATTTTAACCCTCTTGCTCCACACTTGTCTCCCCTGCCAAAGATCAAGGAAAGATTAGCATTTGCATTTATAAAGCAAAAAGTTTTCAAAGAATTATTCTTTTATATTTACACATGCACAGATCAGTTAGTATTATTTAGATCAGATTTCATGCTCATTTAGTTTAAATCATCACATGTGATAATAGGGTTAAGCTAGGTTTCTTTTAAATTTAGTTCATGATCTTTATGCAATTAGAATAGGTTTCTTTCCTTGTACTTTCTTTCTTGCAATAGGTTAACGTTCTATTTTGAACATTTCATTTTTTGCAATCAGTTTAGGATTTGACATTAGTACATGTACTCCATTACATCATCACAACAAAGGAAGGACACGTTGTATGCTGCACATATAGTGCTGATACCTCTTAAGTTTGTATGAACCCTGGGTTGATAATTAAAGTCGGTAGCCTTGGGTGTTGTAGCATTCTTGTTGCAATATTGAGGTTCATCAAGGATCTCCAGTACATATCTACACATGAGAAAACTATTGACGTTCAAAATTTTTGAAAATAACAACAAGAAATGTTAAAAATAACATCAAGAAATATCCTGATTTAATTTGTCTTTGAATTAAATTAAGAATAAAATTGTAACTCCACATCTCATGACAACTTGTAATAATTAACTAAGTTAATTTGACTTAGTTAGCTCAATTAATTCGAGTTGAGTTTATTTTGAGTTGTAATGATTTAATTCTATCTAACTGAGTTAAATTCAGTTAAACTAGTTCCAACTGATGGAGGAATTAGTGGGAGGTCTAGCAGTAGGGTGTAACCTGTAGTAGTGGGGTGTAACCCATAGTAGTGGGGTGCAACCTATTGTAGTTTGGCATTTCCTACAATGATAAACTAGTAAACTGAAGATTCACTCATAATTAACTCATGAACGTTAGATCAGAGAAAGACCCAGTTGAGATTGGAGTTCAGGGATAGTGTACTATTAGTTGTAAAATCATCTAAATTAAACGATGGTGCATGCAATAAGAGGAAGGCTGATGAGGATTTCACAATCTGTAGTTGAAGAATTTCCTAATTAAATAGAGGCTAATTTCCAAGGGAATAAAGAAAGGAAGTGGGAGATTTGAAGGCTAGGGAATTGGCTATGTGTTGGCCAGAGTCAGTTTAGCAAGCAGTGAGACAAATAGAGATAGTGCAGAGGTTGCTCGGGCTTGAGAAAAACATTGTAATCTCCTCATATTTTCTGAATAATACAATATACAAATAGCATGGGTTTTTAGATGTGGCTTTTCCCAATAAATCATTGTGTAATGTGTTGATTGAATTATTTCTCTTGTATGCTTCGTGATTTCGCGATTGTTTAATTGTTTCCGCTGATGAGTAGAGTAGATTCAAGTCTATTGTTTTAGAATATTACAATTAGCAGTTTGAATCTACAAGGAATTTCTACATGGTATCAGAGCTAGATTTGTAGAAATTTCTACATGGTATGAAATTAATGAAGCTAGAAGGCTACTAGTGGGCAGATCAATGAGCCAACGTTTAGTGACACAAATCAGAGTTTTGATCATTGATATTAGCATAATGAGGAGTAGAGAGATTTTACATAGGGAGATTGAGACTCAAAGAGAGTCTAGTTTTAGAGGGAGTAGTCGTATTGAAGCTAGTACTTCAGGATATGGGGAAATTAGACTCATTATTGCAATAGTTGCAACAACAATGGCAAAGCAACAACATAGCAGTAGAAGCAACAATACAAGTAGATAAGAGTTCACTTTGCATGTAGTTATACCTCCAGGTGAGAGGTGGGGTGATGTGAAGCAATAGTCCCAAGAGTGCAGAAATTGGGCATGATCCATTGAGGTGTTTTATCTCATGGATCATTGCCTTGCTACAGGGGCCCACAGTACTCAGTAGCAGGAGGATCAATGTTAGTAAGATATTGAGGAATGTAGATCAATGTTGACAACAGAGCAAGATGCTCAGTAGCATATTCAACAACAACACAATTTTCCCAGTAGATAGTTGCAGATTGATTCAGTGATTATTTTTTATTTTTATTTTTTGTATGCTTTTTTGTTGCAGATGTTGTCATTGCAACAACACTAGTGACAAGTGTTGCATGCAGTAAATTCCAAAGGTACTGGATTGGGATAGATGTGAATCCCTTTCTTGTTGAGAGGGAGCGTTGAAAATAGAAGAAAGAAATGTTAAAAATAACATCAAGAAATATCCTGATTTAATTTGTCCTCGAATTAAATTAGGAATAAAATTGTAACTCCACGTTTGTTGAAAACTTGTAATACTTAACTAAGTTAATTTGACATAGTTAGCTCAATTAATTTTAGTTGAGGGTATAACTAGAGTAATGTAGAGTGTCTCCTACAATTAGGAGCACCAGTTGAGTTTATTTTGAGTTGTAGTTATTTAATTCAGTCTAACTGAGTTAAATTCAATTAAGCTAGTTCCAAATGATGGAGGAATTAGTGGGAGGTCTAGTAGTGGGGTGTAACCTGCAGCCAAGTGTGGTGTTTCCTAATGTACAATGTGGTGCTGCTTGTCGAACAATGAGGTGTAACTTGCACTAGTGGGGTGTAACCTGTAGTAGTGGGGTGTAGCCTGTAGTAGTGGGGTGATGCCTCTAGTGATCAACCAGTAAACTTAAGATTCACTCATAATTAACTCATGCCTATGAGATCAAAGAAATACCCAGTTGAGATTGGAGTTAAAGGATAGTGTACTATCAGTTGTAAAATCATCTAAATTAAACCGATGGTGAATGCAATCAGAGGAAGTCCTGTGAGGATTGCAGAATTCATAATTGAGGAATTTCCTAATTAAATAGAGGCTAATTACCAAGGGAATAGGGTGAGCAGTGAGTCAAATAGAGATAGTGTAGAGGTTGCTCGAGCTTGAGAAAAGCCTTGTAATGTTCTCATATTTTCCGACTAATGCAATATACAGATATCATGGATTTTTAGCTATCGATTTCCCTATGAAATCATTGTGTAATGTGTTGTTTGAATTCTTTATCTTGGATGCTTCATGATTTCAATATCGTTTAATTGTTTCCACTGATGAGTAGAGTAGATTTAAGTCTATTGTTTTAGCATATTACAATTAATAGTTTGAATGTAGAAGGAATTTCTACATGGTATCAAAGCTAGATTTGTATAAATTTCTACAAAAATAAACCTTGACAGTATGATATTTCCTCATTACGAGGAATAAATGATGTCCTTGATAAAAGTCAAGGTATTTTTTCAAAGCTAGATCGACTTGGCTAGGCCATAAAGGACTTTAACCAAAATATGAATGATTCCAGGGAAACATTGGGCAAATATTGTTAGGTGTGGTATATGGTAGATTAATGGAACAAATTTTAATGTCAATTCAAGGTTTGTGGACTTTGAGACATAACATTGTAAATGATAGAGAAAATATTTGGGAACTTGCAAAACAAAACCCTAATATGTCCTATATGCTCACACCTTCGAGTTCCTACAAACACTAGTCAATCACTTATTCTGATCCTGCAGTTAAAGGAATTTGTTAGAAAGAAAAACGTAACTACTACAAACATTAATCCTGCAGTCTACCAGCAATTGTAAGAAAACCATAGCTATTGACAATTGAAGAGAAAACCCTAACTATTGACAACAAAAAGAAAACCCTAGATAATGAAAATCAAATATAAAACCCTAACTATTGAAAATTAAGGAACAAACCCTAACTATAGGAAAGTAAAGATCAAACCCTAGCTATTGGGAATCTGAACTCAAGCTCTTTGACAACTTTCACGCCATGCAAAATACAAATCCAAGATGAGAAACCAATATTAATTTGCACTCAGTCTTATTTCACTCACTTTGTGTGAAACACAAGAAAGCTTCTAAATCTACTCAATCTAGTGAAATATTTCACTCACTTTGTGTGAAAGACAAGAAAGGTTCTAAATCTTCTCAATATAGTGAAATGTGCTAATTACACATAAATCAAAAGGTTTCTATTTAGATTTAAGAACACTCCTTTCAAACCTTCATACAAACTTCAAACATTAACTCAATTAATTATGAACTTTGAAAATGACTAGTTGCTAGAAATGACCATTAAAGGAATAAACTGTAACCTTGAAAGCACAGGCCATTACAAAATGACTAAATTCTCTCCTTCAACTCAAACCGAAGGCTTATGACAACTTGTTGCATACATTGAATCATCATTGTTATCAAATCTCATAATATATATAGGCTATGTAATACTCAAGGCATAAAACATTATTTTATTCACAATTATTTGGAAAGGCTACAGGTTGATAATTTTATGTTTACTTCATGAGGCAATCCTAAACTTGAATTCCTATGGTAATTAAATATCAATATTCTATGTGAAATGGGCTATTCAGATCCCAAGTTAATTATTCAATAAAGAAACATGTGAAGGTAAATCTCTAGGAGTTCATTCATTGTCACAACCTACAACAATAAAATCTAATCAAGGAAAGGAATTGATTTTGGGTCAAATCCGCATAAAAAACAAAACAATTTAAAATATAATAACCAATCCACAACGTCCAATACTCAAGCAAACATGCATTCTGTCCCTATATAACTAGTTTTATAAAAATAGCTACATGTATCGAAGGTTTGAATATACGACTCATAAAATGTGTACTTCTAACCCCTGCAATTACAAGAAAGTGAACATGACTATGTCTCCAAACATCGTGAAAACTCAATACGTAAACCCTTATTAGATGGTGTTACTAATGATGATCATGTATGTTTAAAAGACACTACACCTAGAGACTTTGTTATAAGGAATTATTACTGCAATATTTTCGATATCATTGTCAATATAGATGAATCACGATTGATTTGTGTAAATAATCAATGAAATGTCATGAGATTAAAATAAGGTGTTGACTATTCCTTCATCATAGTTTATATACAAAAGAGTTGTAGAGTGAGAATAACATTCACAACAAAAATATATGCGTGATGTTTACAATTGAGACTTGCCACTCTGTAATGATTATGCAATCAATTTATTCATACACATATACATACAAAAAAAGTGTAAAATAGGATATTCAATCAATAACACAAAGCACACAACCTCTATCACTGAAATTACGCCTGAATACTTCAGATCTGAGAACAATATCAAGAATTAGCACACCAAACATTAAATCGTCAAACACAGAGAGAAGTTCGAAAACCTATGCTACCAAATAAGCACAAAGGAGGGAAGTGAGATGGGTTCGAGGCCCTACTAACTAGCCCATGCCTCCTGTTAAAGGTTTAAATCCCAAAGCACTTAAACATGTACAAAATAAATTGTAAACCTGGCACAATCATTGTATCAAACGAAATATCTAGTCCTTTACATCATGGAGCGGAAGCTCAGAATCCCATTTCAAGATAGAGATTCAACCCCAAGGGTTATAGATGCACTAAGAAGGTGACCAACACTTCTTAATGATTAATTCAATTTCCCCACCACCCCCCCACCACACCCCACCACCCCCCCCCCCCCCCCCCCCCCCCCCCCCCCCCCCCCCCCTCCCGCCTTGGCCAAGGGCCATGGTCTTCATTTATAGTTTTACAATTACATATTTATCTTTGAATCAGCCAAATTGAGTACAAATGGAATGGGAAAAGATCATAACAATTTTCCATTGAAAGGAGTTTTGGCACAATCATAAACTAATCAAAGAGATCACAGATATGGTGCATGGAGAAATTAAAAAATTGTTCATTTTTTCTCAAATATCAACTAACTGAATTCTTGTCGGGTGCACTTTGACCTTGATCTAACTCCAAAAAGATCTCTGATGCGTGCACATAATATTGATTAACTGTCATCCCTTGTGGCATACTTTAATGACAAAAGCAATCCACACATCCATTTCCTTGGTGCATGATCTCTATACATAGTACAGGATCTGCACAACCTTTGTTAGTGTCTTATAAACAATCATAAATCTTTGAAAATGCACATAAGTGAAGATATTTGATCAAAAATAAAGATTTACCTTCAAAATTTTAGATAAAATGAAATGGAGCATAAATCTTCACTATTGCATCAAAAATAATGTGGAAGTACGAGGTAGAGGTTCAAAATTGGTAAAAAAAGGATCAAAATAGGGTATCATAGGGGAAAAAAGATGTATTAAATATGACAATTCTGGGGCCCTACATATCCCCCATGACGATCATCTTGCATGTCCTCATGCAAGCGAGATAACTTATATATTTTCTCTCTCTTGCATAAAACCAAAATTGAAACATCTCCTTGATCATTAATATAGTTTTGAAAAAGTATGCAATTGCAATTTCAAGAGAGTAGTATGGACTTTATAGGTGATCCTACACCCATAGTAATGTTCCTCCAACTATGTGTAAACAAAGATTCCTTTGCTGGATTTGGCTGTTCTGAAAGAGAAATGCATGCTAGTTTGTTTTTGTACTAAACCCTTCATTCATTAAGACTGATTCCCATTGTTTTTCCAAAATAAAATTTGATGCCATGGCTGCCATATGAATGCTAACATTGTTGTTACTACAAGAATAGTGTTATCATTGAATGAAATAGACAACCATCAAATTTTTTCAAAGCATGTATGAGTAACCTTAGTTAGTAGATTTTCATCTCAATATCCCCATTATAAATAAAAGTGACATAATCATATTTTGAAATCCATGGTGTTAAACATGGATGGAAATAGGGAAACAGAAAGGTGACAAATTAAAACCTTCCTAGGATGACCATCTTACCATTATCCAAGCATATAATTGAAGCTCCTCTTGTTTGAGAAAAGTGAATCACCTGCACTAAGTGTCCCACTTCCATGAAAAAATTCTTATTTAAAAGATATAACTCCAAAAAATAATATTAAAAGGATCTGAAATCCATTCTCCAAGAGGTATGAGATTCATTACATAGCTTCACTTTTAATAATAATTGCTTCAGAATGTGACCCAGGGTTTTTGAATTTTAAGTGTGCCAATGTGTATTATCCATCTCCATTACTTACCATAGCCCCACTACTAATAAGTTTGTTTGGTTCCCTAACATGTTTGCCTTGGAAACATACAATGATAGACCCACTACTAACAAACTTTTTCAATAACCCAACGGGTTTGCTTGTACTTCCTGCTACTTCCTTTTATTATTACATATCACTCAAAAGATTTGAAATAATATATACTTCTCATGGAAACTTTTAGAGTGTAAAGAATTCGAGTGGTATGAGAATGTTTTAGATTTTCCAAGAATATAATTGATTATTTATATTTAACCCAAGGGTGACATCACCCACAATAATCTTAAATCTCGGTTATTTAAAGTATAATAAAGCATCCCAGATAATGATTGAAAGTACTCTCTAGTTGATCATGCTAGTGTTCTCATGAAAGCCATTGAGGTTCTATAGGAGTAGTCTTCTGTAGGAGTTTTTTCAACAATACCTTCTTAGATAAACTTAAAAATTGGATAACAACTTATTAAAGAAACTAGGCTAAGAGTAGGGTTTTGAGCTTATGAATGGAAAGTGTCAAACATAACAATGACAAATCCCCCTGACTGACACAATGGATGATATCGACCATGGAGAAAAACCATATATTGAACAATCAAAGTTAATTTACAAAATATGAGGCATTAAGAGTGAATAACTTCTCACAAGACTTACCACAGGAGTGCATAATAACCGAAATTTCAATAGTCGTGCCTTAGGGAATTTCAATTTAAAGATTGTTGTTTTAACCATTTTATTTCAAATGGAATTTTTATTTATTTCTTTTATACTACCCTACCATAATTTAGAAAGAGGAATATCTCCTTCAAGTGTAGGAGTACTTCTAGTGTAACCATGTGTGTAACATAATGCTAAATATACTCACAATTAGATCTAAAAAGTAATATTTCACGTCTATCAAAGTATAAGAGACCAAATGCTTTAACTGATATGGTATTAAGAGTTTCTGAATGATAGAAAAAAGTTGTATGGTGACGATTATTTCGAATTAGGCTTCGATATGGTATAAATGTTCATGGTTCTCCAATTCATTAGAAATTATTAGCATGTACTCCTTCGATATGTTATGTAATTCTTCCATGGGTTGATTATCACTCTCCTGGAGGCATTTAGGATCTGGTGAGAGGTAGGAGAGAAACACTTCAATCGTAGTCTCCAATTTCTATTCTTCATATTGGTAAGGACAGTTAAGGGAAATTGTATCGTTTTCCTCTCGATATTGTTCATGAGCTTCAATGACAATTTTAGAACAGATTTCAACTATATAATGTTCCTTTGATGGTATTTGGATTGAAACATCCTCACGAGGTAAATTCTTAGTGTCAATAAGATAAGTTCCCGAATTCACCCCCCCTCCCCATTTTAGATGATATGAAATTACATTTAATAAGGGGATAAATAGGTTTCTTAAATTGTTGTGTAACCTTCTTGTTGGGATTAGGGTTTGGGTGCATAAGTGGCTAAGACCATAAAGGGGCAGTACCTGGTGTTGCATTGAACATGAATTGAAATTGTTGTTGCTAAGGTATTTGAGTTTTCATGGGGAACTTTCCTATATAGGAGATTTAAACCATGCTTGAGGCCATGGGTATATCCTACTCTAGGGAGAGGGCCATTGTGGCCATAGGGTAGGGTATTTAATCGAAGGAGGGATATAATTTTTCAATGGAACTACAGGATTATAAGTTTGATGAGGAACCTGTTGAGGATTATAAACATTAGTCCAAGTATTAAATGATGATGGGTTTTGAGTTATACCTAATGATCAATTTGATTCCTTACTTGACTCCCTAAATACTTCTAGTAATCTTGACAGTGATGGGAAATGACTTATTGAGTGATCCTCCTCACAAATACCAAAAACTTTTAGACTGTTAAGTGGACACTCTCTAAGGGAGTTCTCTCCCTACAATTGGAGCAAAATCTCAGGAATGGTTCCTCAATTGTAACATGATTATGTTCTTCCTACAAATCATCAAATTATACATTTAGAGAGCTAATAATAACAGTTTTAAAAATTCAAATAAATTACTAATTTCAGCTCCTGTAACTCCTATTCTTGCAGAAGTTTTCAAAAATTGAGAGGAAAGTTATCCAGAATTATTACCATTCTTGGAGATTCCCCTTGAATAACTTATGCATAATTCACAAACAACCTCATATGGTAGGTGAAAAAAATCATCTGTTTCTATCAGATTCAAGAGTTCTAAAGCTTCTTCTTTCATTCCTTTGAGTAGGAGCATTTTCAAGGTCTCTTTTTCATACTATTTATGCTTTAATTTTTTAAGGTTGTATTGAAATCACTCCACATAGTCCTTCAAAATTTCATCTTACCCTTATGTCATTTTGAAAATATATTCACTACCTTTCTTGGTATTTCTTAAAGAATAAATTCTTCATGTCTTCCCACATTTGAATATAGTTCCCACCAAGGTTCATTAACCATCTGAGAGCTACTCATTTTAGAGTAAGAGGAAACACTTTCAACCTTTGAACATTAGTACAACAATCATATCCTCTACAAAGTACTTCAAACTTGAATAAGAATGTATTTGGATCTTAATTTTCCAAACCATGAAAATTTGGTAGAGTAGATGGGGGAATTATGTGCATTTGTGCCATTCCCCCTAGGTCTCTAATAGGGAATTCAAAGGTAATGATGTGTGCCATTTCTTCCCAAAATAGAAAAGGTTATTCATGTGCTACTTTGAGACTCCTCCTTCGAATGTTCCTACCAACTAGTTAATGAAATGGGTGATTCTTCCAAAACCACTAAAATGAAGCCTTCATGAGTTCACCATTGGATGATTTTAGTATCTCAACAATTATATTTGATATTAGCCTTGAACTCATTGAAGAATTCCTTGAAATACCATCTTTTATTATTCCCAACAAACTAGCTGGTACATTCTGTCATCACAAGGATGGGTATATATGGGAGGTTCATACAAAACCCTATAAATGAAAACCATTTAAAATATAAATAAAATGTGCAGGAAAGAAACAAAAAATTGAAAGAAAAACTAGGTGAAAAACCAAATTGCAGAAAGTCACCAAGGTCAACCCATCGAGTGCCTCCCTAGTAAAGACACCAAAATGTTGGGTGTAGTATATGGTAGATTATTGTGCTAAAATTTAACGCCAATCCAGGGTATGTGGAATTCAAGATGCAACATTGGAAGTTCCACAAAAATACTTCAGGAACCTGCAAAATAAAACTATAATATGTCTTATCTACTCACACCTTCGAGTTCTTGCAAACACTAGTCAATCTCCTATTCTAATCCTACAATCAAAGGCATTCATTAGAAACGAAACCCTAACTATTGCAAACACTAGTCTTGCAGTCTACGAGAAATTGTAAACAAACCCTAACTATTGACAATTGAAGAGAAAACCCTAACTATTGACAATCAAAGAGAAAACCCTAACTAATGACAATTAAAGAGAAAACCCTAACTATTGACAATTAAAGAGAAAACCCTAGATATTTGAAATTGAAAAGAAAATGATAGCTATTAGGAATATGAACTCAAGCTCTTTGACAACCTTCACACCATGCATAATACAAATCCAAGATAAGCAACCAATTCTAAATCTACCCTCAAACTTATCTCACTCACCCTGTGTGAAGCACAAGAAAGGTTCTAAATTTTCTCAATCCAAAGCAATGTGTTAATTATGAATAAATCACAAGGTTTTTATTTATATCTAACAACACTCTTTTCAAACATACATACAAACTTCAAACCTTAACTCAATCAATTACGAATTCTAGAAATAACTAGTTGTTAGCAATGACCACTAAAGGAATACCATGTAACCTTGAAAGCACAAGCCATTACTAGATGATCAAATGGCCTCCTTCAATTCAAACTAAAGACCTAGGGAAACCTATTACATACATTAAATCATCATTGTTCACAAATCTCAATATATATAGGTTTTGTAATCCTCAAGGCATAAACAATTATTTTATTTACAATTATTTGGAGAGGCTACAAGTTGATAATTTTATGTTTACTTCATGAGGCAGACCTAAACTTGAATTCCTATGGGAATAATATATCAATATTCTATGTGAAATAGGCTATTCAAATCCCAAGCTCATTATTCAAGAAATAAACTTGTGCATATAAATATTTTTTGAGCTCATTCGTCATCACAACCTACAACAATAAATTTCAATGAAGGAAAGGATTTGATTTTGGGTCAAATCTACATTAAAAAACAAAACAATTTAAAATATAAAAACAACTCTACAACGTCCAATACTCAAGAAAACCCGCATTTTGTCCCTTTATAACCAATTATGGAAATGTAGCCCGCATTTTGTCCCTTTATAACCAATTATGGAAATGTAGCCCGCATTTTGTCCCTTTATAACCAATTATGGAAATGTAGCCCGCATTTTGTCCCTTTATAACCAATTATGGAAATGTAGCCCGCATTTTGTCCCTTTATAACCAATTATGGAAATGTAGCCCGCATTTTGTCCCTTTATAACCAATTATGGAAATGTAGCTATAGGTATCAAAGATTTGAATATATAACTCATAAAATTTGTACTTCTAATCCCTTGAATATATAATCATCATGAAAACTAAATACAAAAACCCTTATCAACTGGTGATACCAATTATGAACTCATAGATTTATATTGCATTACACCGAGAGACTTCGTTATAAGCAAATCTAGGAATGATTGCCGCAATATTTTCGAGATCGTTGTCAATCTAGAGGAAGCATGATGGATCTGTGTTAACAATCAATTGAGATTAAAATAGAGTTTTGACTATTTTCTCATCATAGTCTATATACAAAAGATTTGTTGTAGAGAGAATAAAATTCACAACAAAAATATGTGCACGACGTTTACAATTGAGGCTTGCCACTCTGCAATTATTATGAAGTCATATTTATACACATATGCATATAAAATGAGTGTAAAAAAATATATTCAATAAAGAACACAAAGCACATAGACTTTTTCACTAAAATTACACCTCAATGCCTCAAATCTAAGAACAATACCAAGGATTAACACATCATATGTTAAATAATCAAACACAAAGAGAAGATTGAAAACCTATGCTACCAAATAAGCAAAAAAGAAAAGAGGGCATTGAGATGGGTTGGGGCCCTACCAACCAATTGTGCCTTTTACTAAATGTTTAAATCATAGAAAAATTAAACATGTACACAATCATGGAGCAAAAGCTTAGAGTCCCATTTCAAGATAGAGATCGAGCCAAAGGGTTAGATCTTCACTATGAATGTGCCCAACACTTCTATAGTCATTATTTCAATGCTCCCCCCCCAAGCCAATGGCCATGGTATTTCTTTTATAAGTTTTGAAATTACATATCTAAATTTGAACCAACCAAATCAAGGACAAATGGACTAGGAAAATATCATAAAAATTTTCCATCGAAAGGACGTCTGGCACAACCACAAACTAATTGAAGATATCACAAATCTGGTGCATGGAGAAATTAAAAAATAATTCTTTTTTTCTTGAATTTGAACTAATTGCGTTCTTGTAGGGCACAAATTAACTTGATCTAACGCCAATAAGATCTCTAATAGGTGCACACAATATTGATTAACCATCAACTCTCGTGGCATACTTCAATGACCAAAGCAGTCCACACATCCATTTCCTCGATGCATGATCTCTATACATAGTACATGAACTGCGAAACCTTTGTTAGTGACTTATAAACAATCATAAATCTTGGAAAATGCACAAAGTGAAGGAATTTGATAAAAAATAAAGATTTACCTTCCAAGTTTTAGATAGAATCCAAATGGAGCGAAAATATTCACTATTGCATAAAAAAGAATGTGGAAGTATGAGGTAGAGGTTCAAAATTGGTTAAAAAAGGAACAAAATAAGGTATCATATTGGAAAAAAGATATATTAAATATGACAATTTTGGGGCTTGAAAAATATTCTAGAAGTTAGATGGACTTGGTTTCCAAATGGACTTGGCTAGGTCGTAATGGACTTTGACCGAAAAAAAAAACATTTAAATGAAATTCACTCGAAATGCCTTAAAGGACTTTGGATAAGTGAATGGAAATTGTTAAAGCTAGTGGAATTGGCTATCAAAAGGAATTGAATAGGTCATAATGGAGTTTGACCAAGAGAAACTGATAGAAACCATAATGGACTTTCGAAAATTACCTTGAAAGATGTAATAATCTATAAAATGTGCATGTGAAAAATTACTTTTCCCATTCGAAGATGGATTTATCTATAAGCCCATCAAATTTTCTTATGAAGGAGAATTTCCAAAAGGAAATTTGTTGCTAGAGAATACCTCCATCGCTAAGAGAGAGTGCTGATTTTTTGTAGCATCAAGAGGTATTCTTGCATGCCAAATAGGCCTCCTAAATTGGGCAAAGAAAATTGCACAAACTAAAAAATAATTATTATTATTTCTGGCCTTCATGTAGGCCCTAAAGGACAAGTTGGCCCCATCATGTGAATGGGTGTGACCCTTGGTCAAAGCCCACCTTGTTTTACCAGTATAAATATAAATTCAACCTCCATCATTTGGAAAATTTGGATTGCTCACAAATCATATATAATTTTTTTCACATGTACGAGGAGAAGGAGGAAACTTTCCGAGGTTTGACAAAGAAATTGAAATTGCTCATTGACAATATTTGAACTGCTTGTTTTGACTAAGATTCAGACTGACATTTTGAATGTTGATTGAGTAAATTCTGGATGAGTTTGACTTAAGAAGAAGGATGTGTTGACCACACAAGTTTGACCCTGTTTGATTGAGTTCTTCTAGACGTTGCTTGATTGAATCTTTGAACACGTTTAACCATGGAAGGGAGACTTTTTTGTCCATAGGAATCTTTGATTTTGACCAAGTTTTGGGCATTTTGACCACAATTTTCCTTAGGCAAAATTTCCTCCCTTTGACCAGCTGACCTCAGGTCAAATTTCAACCCCTTTGACCAAAGTTGACTAACATGCATTTTGAAGGATTATAATGAGAATTTTGACTAGATTTGACTGGTAATTTTAGTTTGGATAGGGCACATATTTCTAGAAATATTATGATTTATACTTTTGAGGAATAAATTCTCCGGAGAAGAAAAGTTGTTGAGTTTTCCCCAAATTGGTTTTCCTAGGTTAAATTTGTTGTCTCTATTATTCTTGCATGTCTCTTATTAATCATACTATTATTTTATTACTATTGAATATTTTCTAAATATAACTGCTTAATGATGCATATGACATATGCCAAGTTAAATTAATAAATCATTGGAAGTAATTATCAAAGTTATATAATCAGTTTCTACTGCACACTATTGTAGAAAAATTAACATGGTTCAACTTAGTGAGGCTTTGCACTAGGCTTACTAGATTTTGCGGCAACATCTTTGGCACCATTGCAAGGGAAGAGTTCAGTCCACCTCCTTGAAATCTGAAGTCTATATTTTAAATCTTATTAATGAGAACCTCCCAAAACCTATGGTAGAACTTATCATTTGGTGACTCTTGTAACTATTTCATGTTCCCTATCCTCTAGTAGTAGGTAAAAAGGAGCTATTCCTCTTAGAAAGAGAACCACTTGTAAAACGACTACATATTCATCTTCCCCACTAGTTAATAACATATTCAGTAGTACTCCCATCTCAACTGTATTATCCAAGTCATGGCTTAACACTGCATTCAAAACCTTGGACATGAGTACCTTTCAAGTGGCTCTCCACAAATTTCCTGATAAAGTATAAAGAATGGCTACCCACATTCAGTGGGACTGATGCAACCATGGTTGAAAACAATATGGATGAATTTTATTGGTATGTTGGTGGAAGGATGATTAAGGAAGGAGATATAGTCACGATGTTATTTTCCATCTCCTTAAAAGGAAATGCTAGAGAATGGTGACAGGCTATTCAATTACCTTTTAATTATTTATCAAATAACTAAGGAACTATTAATTTAATTGTCAATTTGGTGTTTATATGAACTTGCAAACCATCGTGCACCATATATGATATTATAACAATGTTAATTGTTTATGAGGTTATAGTATTCCAAATGAGTGTCACAAATTAAGATATTTAAGTTCTTTCACAGGTCATAGAGAAAACCAAGTCACACTTACAAACAAAACCACAATTGAAAAATTAAGATGGCCATATGAAGCTTATTTTTGTAACTCCTGACACAGGTAGAATTACTAATCTAAGTTGTAGGAAAGGAATTATCAGTTATCTACCTAGCAGGCTTAGAAATCTTGTTTATGTAACCCCCAATACAGATATAACACATCATATAGGATGGAAGTAAATCACACATGTGTCGAAGAGGTGACTTGCCCAAGTTTTAGATGATCATGAATTCTATAACTAAAATGCACATAATATGCAATGTTGGCAAGCTACAATATAAATGAATTAAACCACAAGATGTAATGTAAATGATTAAAACCACAATTATGATTTAAAAATCCAATTATAGAGATAAATAATAATTACAATTCTTGTAAAATAGAGTAAATAGACACAATATTGGAAACTAAGTAAACTACGTAATCCTTAAAACAAAGTGTTGTAATTGTTGTCTAATCAGTGAGTTGAAATAATGTAATGAATGAGAAACAACACAATCACTGAACTAATTGAAATATAAAGAAATACTAGAAACGAAAGTATATAGTTACAACCAATACCTAGTTATGGAGGGAGCCCTAACTTGTTAGGTGAAACACTAGTTATAAGAGCGACACAACACTAATTAATTATCACACTATTTAAGCAGATAAAATGGAAATAAGCCACGAGTTTATATTAATAATTTAGATTGCATATTACAATCAAGAGCTTCTCTCAGTCTTCTCTCTATCTATATCTCCCTCTTCCCATGGCTTGAGTGGAGCTGGGTTTTTATACATATCACTTATTGTCTTAAATTATCTAGGAAATTGAGGGAAAAACATGTGATATTCAAATTCTCAAGCCATTTCCCTCTATTTGACCAATTTATCAAAAAATATACAAAAGACCAAATAATGTTGCTTCTCTTAGATCTGTAATAGGTGGTAGATGGGTCATTTTCTTAATGTGTTCAACCTTTCTCTATAGGATGATCCTCGAGCTCTATCACTTTCCTTTGTTGGGTACATAAATTACTGGGAAATTTAATGTCAACAACCAAAGGTTTAACAACTGTTGAGCTATGTCACTTTCTTGGGAATTGCAACAATTATGTCCAATAGCTAATTGTAAACATATTGTAGCAATGGGTTCCACATGAATTTTAAATAAAACCTTAGGAAAGTTGCAATTTAGGATGAGCATATTGTAGCACGAAGCAAAGTGTGTTACAATAATAAAGATGTTGTAGGATTGTGTTGGAGTCCATCATGTTACAACAACAAGGTTACAAAGGTGTTGCGATTGTCTATTCAAGGGAGTTGTAGTAGTGGACTTTGGTGATGTTGCAAAATTTGTGGAAGTTGTAGCTATTGTAAATACTAAGAGGGGGGGTGAATCAATATTTTATAAAATTCAACATTTTAAGTACCAAAAAAATTAACTAAAAATGTCACATCAATTACACACACACACACACACATAAACACATATATATGTTACAAGGGAAGCTATAACTTTCAGTTTACCAGCTACAACTAGAAGGGCTACAACCCCAAGATTTGCCATCTCCCACCGGAAGGAGGTGGAAACCTCTTGAAGGAAGCTACAACTTCCTTCCCTAGCACCACCTTGCTAGCCTATAGAATAAGAGATGAAATAAAACTTCTTGGGATCTCATACCAGGGACAATGACCCAATTACAACAACATCCAAATTTTATAAAGGCAGCTTCATACCATAGATCATCAATACCCTTACTATTATTCAAAAACTTTCTCTGAGACTTAAAAATAAGATTAAAATATTCTCCAAGAGGTTCTCCAAAGTCTGATCCAAAGATGCTTTAAAAGCTAGTCCAGTTCGTCTTCAAGATCTGCTCCAAAGTTGCATTAGGTCTTCTTCAAAAAGTGCTTCAATAAGACATCAAGATTGCACCAAAGTCTACTTCAAGCAAGGATTATTCAAACATTTTCAATAATTCTTCTAAAAGAGTTGCTCAAAAGGAAACTCAATCATTTTTTTCCAAAGAATTCTCTTGAATAGCTCAACATATGTTGAAAGTATGTATAGAAAGTAGGTCTAAGGCAAAGGTTAAGGAGGGACGATTTTTCTCCTTTTGTAGGACACAACACAGGGGTTGATTTTTGCTACAAGTCCAAGTTACCACAATGTTGTAATATCCTTCCTTTGGTCGAATTTCAACCCTTCGACGGGCCGCACCACATGCCAAATTCCATAGTTCATAGAGAGGCCAAAAATCCACAATTTGAACAATCATAGAGAGATGAGTTCCATAGAGTTGAAATGCCACAAATGGGGTGAATTTCAAAGCTGTAAGAAAGTCAAATTCTGTAACAAACTCAACCTGAGTTTAGGCTGAGTTTTGTCCTCCAAAAAGGGGTTGAGATCAGACTACGAAAGAGGTCGAATCGCAATAGAGAATTGCTTCAAATATATCCAAGAATATGATCAGTAACCCACCAAGCAACCTTTCCCAAAAGACAAATAAACCAGAACCAAATACCAAGTGATTTCTTCTTTAATTTTGCCACAAATATTCATGAGATGTGAATTACTTAATCTTCTTCTTTAGACCCAATAATTATCTATTTTTCTTTCTTGGATGAGTTGGAGGTAAATTGGGGGAGAAATCTCATATATTTATACTAGGTTAGTCACACAAATTGGGTTGACTTATCAATGTACATGATTGTTCTTTAAAACACTTAAAAGTCAAATTTTCCTTTCTTATAATCTCTTCTCGAGGAAGATTTGAACCAATGAATTTAAGCTTCTTAATTTATAAAATTTGACCTTCCTTTTGGGGTTGTAATGAATGTTAAGGCCAACACCCGGGGGACAAATGTGATAGTGTGAAATCCATCTTTGGAGATGTTAGGTTCAAATTTTGGTACTTTTAACCACCTTATTCCAACCTTTTCTATCTTTAGTTTTTAACAAAAAATCCTCCCTTTTATCAATTTTGAGAGGATAATGCCATGAAAAGGTTAAAATAAAGGTAATTATATTTCATAAGAGAAATATTCTCATTTTAATCTATAAATATTTATCAGAAGAATTTATTCATGTACTAATTTGCAAAAGAACAATCCACAAGAATTCTTGTAATTACAGAAAATCAACAAAAGAATAATTCTTGTAATTCTTTCAAGCTCTATGGGGTTCCACGCCAGCTAATCTAATTCTAACGCTTGGAATGCATTCAAAATGAAAATCTAATGGATAAATACCTATCTAGCCTCCTTGTGGATGGTTTCGACCCTCATGTCAATGATTGGTGAACACAGGGTGTCTACTCAAAAATTCCTGTAATCAATCCAGAAATTCTTGTAATTAGTTAGAAAAATCAGATTTGTCTCCAATAGTTGGAATTTGAATACCATGGCTTGAGGATCAGGATTTGAAGTCAAAGAAGATTAAGGAAGATTATACAACATTACATCAGATCCCTACTATCGACTTGATATATTATATTTTCCAAAATAATTTGAAATGAAACCCATTCTTGATCAAATTCAGTTTTATCATTTCTGATTGATATTTTATGTATAAATAAATCTGTATGAAGAGAGGAAGGAGTTAGTCAATCATTATTTTTCATATTCTTATTTTGAGAAAGGGCTATTATTTGTACTACAGATTAAAGTTGTTGTAATACAAAAACTTATTTTATAACACGGTGTAGCGTTTTTCTAAACTTCCGAGTAGTTTTGACAACATATTCTAGGAGGCCCCCATGGTATGTGTTGTATATTTGATTTTAATTGATTTAGAAATGATTAGTCATGTTTAAATTCACCCCATTATTCATTTTCATCAATTAACACACAATCTGTAAGTTCCTGTAATTTTCTTATAGTGATCTTGTAATTACACAAAATTCCATGTAATTTCCTGTAGTGATCTTGTAATCACAAATAATTTCCTGTACTTAATACTCTAAATTCCTGTAATAATACAATTTTGATGTCAAAATGTGGGTAAAAAGAAGGATTAATCATAAGTTGATTATTACTGTGTTTTGATGATATTTATTGGAATAAATTAGAGTTAATAATGATTAAGTTAATGATTGAAATCATGATTAGAAATGCTTTAGTTTTGAATTTAAGAGTGTTTGTCATTAAATTGGTGTGAATTTGCTTATAAACTTAGAACACAGATTTCATTTAGAGTTTCTTTTCATTACACCCTGAAACCAATTTTGACCAAATAACTACGATCACAGAAAGAGCATTTAGTATGAAAGTGAAATGTATATGCCTCAATCTGAAATATTGTTAACAAAGTCAATAATTGAATTTAGAATTATGAAAACAATTTTAAGCTGGAATCAACTATGAGATTTACCTGTACTTGGTTTAACCTTTATTTCTACATAGGAAAACAACTAGTTAGTCAGTTTACACATATTGTGTTTCACCTCGAAGTTTACCTACCTTGGATTGACAAATAAATGTTGATAAATATAGCCCACTATAGTACTTGACATTTTGGTGCCATTGTCGGGGAGGTGTAATGAACTAGTGCCTATGAATTTAGCTTGTTTTGTTAAACATAGACAACATGTAGCAATTATCTTACTCTACTTTACAATATATATATTATATATATATATATATATATATATATATATATATATATATGGGGTAGTAGAAATATAAGGCTGGAGGTAAGAACCTGCGTCACCACCATAGTGTGTCTTACAAATCCAATTGTGTTGAATACTGTATGTAGAGGTTAAGAGATAATGCAAGTAGATTCATTCAAACTCATAGATGTAGAGGAATAATTCCAACAAATTGAATTGAAAAAAATCCCCACGTACTAATCCATGTGTAAGACATGAACTATCAACCAAAAAAAAAGAAGATGTTAAAGAATTTGTTGAACAAAGAAGGGTTTGTCACTGCAAGGAATTTCTTAAATCCATGTTCCAATGTTAGAGATATAACTAGAGGTAGATCTAGTTTTCAAGAAGAACAAAGAATTTATGAACAAATCCAGGAAGAAGATCTGAAAGGTTTTGCTAATTTCCTTGCAAATATGTAGAAGAATCCCAAGAATCATGAACACCAACTAATGAAGAGAAAATGCTGGAACCTGAGATTAAAGATTTTCTTTCCTACCTGATAGTAGATTATATGAATGAAGAGTATATTTCAAAAGATTTACTTGGAATGAAAAAGGAATATATTGAATGAGGAAGCTAAGAAAATAAAGATTACATGGAAGATTGGTTCCAAACTCTCATCAGGCCATCTAATTCCTCCATTCCTCAACACTTCTTGGCATCCAAATCATGTGAGCAGCTAATTCTTCACATCCAACTATTTACTAAAGCATTATTTTTAGCACTGGATATAAATACTTTAGAGATCCTGATTCTTATATGGCTACACTGGAAATATGCATACACTTGAAGAGACTTTATTATTTTCAGTAAAATAGGTTAGTATTGTGAAATAAATAAATAACAAAAATAAATACATAAATTTGTTTAATTAACAATCTTGAGCTTACTTTGTTCCTTCTTGTCCTCATTAAACTATGAGAGGAGCATCTACCAAGAATAGGTTTATCTCTTTATCCAGTCTTGGTAGATTATCTACAAGCAAGGAATCCCCTTAGAGTTTTCTTTAAGTTTTTGAGTCTCTCTAAAATTGAAAACACCGGTAAGAATCAACCATCCCAAGCTCGAGAAAAATCCACAAGATAGTATTTGAGTCTTCTTTAAGTTTTTTAGACTCATTAAAACTGAAAACACCACTAATCATGAACTGACCCAGGCTTGATAAAAATCCATGAGACAATGGTAGTTAGGTACAATGAGATTTTTAGCTAAAAAAATCTTAGTTTCTAGTTTTTCTTACAAAAAGGAAAGTCAGTGTGTTACCCCTGTTCATCACTTCAGTTGTAGTTTCAAATATATTATAAGTGCATCTGACGCAGGCATAGCCTGCAATACCCAGAATCTTATCTATCATGCAAATTCACATTCATCTCATCATCAAAATTACAATACCATGCAAATTCACCCACTGCCCTTATCATGCGGAATCTATCTTCAACATATGTTCCAAAATCAAACTTTTCATTCATTTAAACACATACTTCAATTGGCACAGTGCGCCCATCATCTCAGAATACAATAAAACAAAATGCACCTTGTATTTAAACTCAAACTGGCAAATTACACCCTCTTAAATTTAGAACGCTGCACTGACTTTCTTACTTCTGCAAATGCAATTCTAGATCGGAGGATTCTCAGTACCCTCAATTCCTCCTCTGCATTTTCTCATTCCATTCAACATTACAATAGATTTGGCTACAGTATAAAAATTCTTACCCATGAATATCTACGCAAACTAGGGTGCGCCCTCTCCAACACTCTCCCACTTCAATTGTCGTTATGCCGTGTACAGAATTTGATTAAAGTCAAATATCAACTCATTCGACACAACTATTGACTTAACCATAGTCGATTTCACCAACAATGCCAGAGTGTTTCAATTCTCCATTCGACCTTCGCAATTTACAGAACTTAGGCTAAAAAAACAAGTGTTGGGCTCACAGTTAAACGTTCAACTGCATTCAACGCTTTTGCCGAAGTCTTTCACCTTATTCAATGTTGTTAAACAATCTCTGCACATTCATACCAATCAACATTTAACCAAAATTTAACAATATACAACCGCTCTCAATCTGACAGCGTTGAATGCCCAATCGAACACTGTTTCATTTGTCAATTGACAGGACATAAGATTTGATTCAATTATAAACTTCTGTGTACGTTCCAGAAGATGCAAAATGCCGAGTTAGACTTTCTCATAACTGACATCGATCCAAGAAAATAGAGTTCCCCACACTTCACCCAATTTAACATACATTCAGTTCATCACTGCGGCATATAAAACATGAATCCAACAATTCATTCATAAGTCGACATTAAAATCAATACATATAAAAGTACCCTGTTCCTATACAGCTTAACGCTTTCCAGTCAGTTCAACAATGGTCTCAACGCACCAATGAATAGCAATTTTTGCTATCGATCACTCAGAAATATATAAGCCTGACATAGCAGAATTTTGCGTACAAGATTTATCACAAAACTGTAAACTTAAAATGTATTAAAATACCCCCTTACGCAAAGGTTTAAAGCCTTTTATACTCACCAAGTATGCATAACAGTTTTCACATTTACTGACGCTCTCCTCTTTCCATTATCAATCAAATTCAGATCGATTTAACATAACCACTCATTCGACATAGATAAGCTCATTTATTTAACACAGATGACAATTGTTATATGAATATCGATCATTTTAGCTTGTACGCATAAATCAACCTCACAAATTCTTTTATTGCACCTTCCTTTGGTCGATCTTTCCAACAATCAATTCCTCAACCATATATATACATTTAACCAGAAATAAATATAACTTTCACAATCAATCACCGAATGTATATATATATAATTTGAAATCAAAACAAATTACTTACAAACTCTTATTGGCTTGATATTCCAGATTGATGGCCCTTACAATTGCCCAGAGGCTTTCAAGCTTTGGCTGTCCAAGCTTCACTTTCTCCTCTCTATTCTATCCTATCTACCCTTTGCCTTTGAGGCCTACTAATTTATACAAATTAAAAATGTACTAATTTGAGTTCAACCCCTTTAAAATCTCAACAAATCCCCAAATCTCTCACCATCCCTAAAAGATAGATTTTTATCCCTAAAACTTTGAAACTAATTCCAACTTAGGCTCCATCATTAATTCTAAATTATCTTGAAGCTAATTTCTCTCATGTTTCTAGTTGTATGGAAACATTTACAAATCCTCTCATTAATTAAAAATATAATTAATCACTCAAAATCTCATAATATTTACATAAAATTAATAATTTCTCAAAAACATGAAACCCCTAGATTTAAATAAAAATACAAAGTATTTTCCCGAGTCTATGCTCCTGCATCAGACTCCCAAGGTAGAAAATGATCATGATCTCCAGATCATGCGTTTTAAATCTTTGTCCGCCTGGATCCCACATTTTGTTTTGTAACTCATCATCTACATCTGCTATTTGCTTCTTTTCTCCATGCCTCCATATCTTATGTTGTCTTGCTCCACTTGCTGCACTTTCACAATCTGTCTCTATCTTTATTTTGCTGCTGCTGCTTCTTCTCTTTCTTGCTGACGTCTTCCTCTGAGACACTTTCAACAAGATTCTTCTGATTAATTCAATTTCTTTGTCCAATAAATCTTCAAGCTGCTGATTTCTTGCTACCTGCTGAGCTAAGACGGCTTGCTCAGTTCTTACTCGTTCAATTTTTACTGTCACTTGCTGACTTCTTACTTCCATACTTGATCCTGTTCTTACTTCTATACTTGTTTCCATTCTTACTTTCTCATTTCTTACTGCCACCCAATCATCCATGCCCTCTTGTCTTCTACAACGGAAAACTTCTTCCTTGCCTTCTCTTATCAGCAACTTACGGAACTGGTACATTGTGTACTCCTTTCTGCTATCTTCGTCTCTATGCATTTGCAATTCCCAATTCTGAAATTGAGATTCTTTCTGCATTGAATTCTGATAATTCAACATCCTTTCCAGCAACATAACGTCCTCATCCCATGGTTTTGAAATTTCCATAGAATTTTCTTCTTCCTTCATTTGACTACTCAGCTGAGTCAAATGTCCTTCGACACCTGCGATAACACCTGCATTCACAAAACACTTGTTAAAACAAAAATCATAAGGCATCGGTGCCTTACTTCCCTTTGCCAGCACCTCAGTATGCTGTTCTGAATTCTCCCTCTCAATCAGCACATCAGTATGTTGATTCTCTCTTCCCAAAGAATTCTCTAAAGAATTCTCAAGACTATCAACTAGTCTTCCTCTCACACCATCTGTTTCCATGATGTCTTTCTGTTCTCGTTCACTGTACTGAGCTCTTTCTTCTGCTACAATTTCTCCTTCATACTTTGAATTTACCAACAAGAATTCCAACAATGCAATTTCCCTATGGCATTGCTGAAGCATACCATCATCACTTATAGTCCCTGCATTCACACACAAATCTTCAGTTTGAAAATCACAAAGTTCAACAGTCTCAACTGTTGGTTTATATGCCAGTTCTTTAAGCTGATCCTCTTCCTTATTCACAAGAACTTCCTCTTGTACTGTAAGAGCTTCAAGTACAAATGCATCGCTGCTTCCTTCTTCCAAGTATTTGTCTCCTAAAAGAGTCTTTTCCATACTTGTGACAGCTTCACAAGATTGTGCATCCTCCTCAGTAATACCTGTAATCACATCACAATTGTCAACTATAAAAACACAAGAGTTCACATTATCCAGCTGATCTGGATCTGCCCAATAGTTCAAGAAATCATCAATGATCTCCTGCTCTGTTTCATCAATGGAAACCTCCATTTTCAACTCAACTTCTCTGAGTTCTTCACGTCTCAACTATATATCCATCATCTGCTCGAGCTTCCTCAGCTCTTTTGTTAACTGCATGTATCTGTTGATCCCTTTTCTGTTGTAGCCTCTGCCACTTTACTCTCTTCCTCATCAGAAAGCCATGTCTCTGGTCTTTCACATTTTCCCGTAACAACTCCATCAATAGCTCAAGATGAACTGCTATCTCAGCTTTCTCTTTCTCATACTCTTCTTGAGTCAACTGCGGTCTTATGCCATTCGCCTTGGCATATTTCTTCTCTTTTCTACTGTGGCCTCTTTATGAACCTATGCTTTCTCCTTTATGACTTTCAGTAGTCATCTCCTTTGCCATGAGTTTCTCACCCATGGGTTTCATCAAGCCTCTACAACAACAAACTCTCTTGCTGCCACTTACCTCACCAATCCTTCCCTCCATATCTGGTCTTTTGGTAATCACCGGTCCTCTGTTGGAACCCTTTGAGCATTTCTCCACTGCTCCTTCAGGCTTCTCTCATCTGTAACTTTCAAGAACACACTTGTCCTTTTCATTCAACCTCTATTGAATCTTTCAGGTTCTGCCACGCTCTCTTAGAATCCTTTTCTGGACTCCTTCATCACTGCACTCCAGTTGTGATCTGCTTCTTCCTACTGAGATTTCTTCACTATGCCTATAAATCAAATTTTGCAAATAGTCTTCAAACTAGAGTTAAATATCAACTACAATTCACCTTCAAGATCCTATTGATCTTGCTTCATGTTCCACCTGCACGGCATCTCTGTGCTGCAACATTCATCAGTCTCAAAATCTGATCTTAACACATGGAATTAATTAATAGAATAACTTCATCCTTCAAACAGAGCTATTCCAGCTCTGATACCAAAAATGATGCAGGCATAGCCTGCAATACCCAGAATCTTATCTATCATGCAAATTCACATTCATCTTATCATCAAAATTACAATACCATGCAAATTCACCCATTGCTGTTATCATGCGGAATCTATCTTCAACATATGTTCCAAAATAAAACTTTTCATTCATTTAAACACATACTTCAATTGGCACAGTGCGCCCATCATCTTAGAATACAATAAAACAAAATGCACCTTGTATTTAAACTCAAACTGGCAAATTACACCCTCTTAAATTCAGAACGCTGCACTCAATTTCTTACTTCTGCAAATGCAATTCTAGATTGGAGGATTCTTAGTACCCTCAATACCACCTCTGCATTTGCTCATTCCATTCAACATTACAATAGATTTGGCTACAGTATAAAAATTCTTACCCATGAATATCTACGCAAACTAGGGCGCGCCCTCTCCAACGCTCTCCCACTTCAATTGTCGTTATGCCGTATACAAAATTTGATTAAAGTCAAATATCAACTCATTCGACACAACTATTGACTTAACCATAGTCAATTTCACCAACAATGCCAGAGTGTTTCAATTCTCCATTCGACCTTCGCAATTTACATAACTCAAGCTAAAAAAACAAGTGTTGGGCTCACAGTTAAACGTTCAACTGCATTCAACACTTTTGCCGAAGTCTTTCACCTTATTCAATGCTGTTAAACAATCTCTGCACATTCATACCAATCAACATTTAACCAGAATTTAACAATATAAAACCACTCTCAATCTGACATTGAATGCCCAATCGAACACTGTTTCTCTCAATCTGACAGCGTTGAATGCCCAATCAAACACTGTTTCATTTGTCAATTGACAGGACATAAGATTTGATTCAATTATAAACTTCTGCGTACGTTCTAGAAGATGCAAAATGCTGAGTTAGACTTTGTCATAACTGAAATCAATCCAAGAAAATAGAGTTCCCCACGCTTCACCCAATTTAACATACATTCAGTTCATCACCGCGGCATATAAAACATGAATCCAACAATTCATTCATAATTCGACATTAAAATCAATACATATAAAAGTACCCTGTTCCTATATAGCTTAACGCTTTCCAGTCAGTTCAACAATGGTCTCAACGCACCAACGAATAGCAATTTCTGCTATCGATCACTCAGAAATATATAAGCCTGACATAGCAGAATTTTGCGTACAAGATTTCTCACCAAACTGTAAACTTAAAATGTATTAAAATACCCCCTTACGCAGAGGTTTAACGCCTTTTATACTCACCAAGTATGCATAACGGTTTTCACATTTACTGACCCTCTCCTCTTTCCATTATCAATCAAATTCAGATCGATTTAACATAACCACTCATTCAACATAGATAAGCTCATTTATTTAACATAGATGACAATTGTTATATGAATATCGATCCTTTTAGCTTGTATACATAAATCAACCTCACAAATTCTTTTATTGCACCTTCCTTTGGTCGATCTTTCCAACAATCAATTCCTCAACCATATATATACATTTAACCAGAAATAAATATAACTTTCACAATCAATCACCGAATTTATATATATAATCTGAAATCAAAACAAATTACTTACAAACTCTTATTGGCCTGATATTCCAGATTGATGGCCCTTACAATTGCCCAGAGGCTTTCGAGCTTTGGCTGTCCAAGCTTCACTTTCTCCTCTATATTCTATCCTATCTACCCTTTGCCTTTGAGGCCTACTAATTTATACAAATTAAAAATGTACTAATTTGAGTTCAACCCCTTTAAAATCTCAACAAATCCCCAAACCTCTCACCATCCCTAAAAGATAGATTTTTATCCCTAAAACTTTGAAACTAATTCCAACTTAGGCTCCATCATTAATTCTAAATTATCTTGAAGCTAATTTCTCTCATGTTTCTAGTTGTATGGAAACATTTACAAATCCTCTCATTAATTAAAAATATAATTAATCACTCCAAATCTCATAATATTTACATAAAATTAATAATTTCTCAAAAGCATGAAACCCCTAGATTTAAATAAAAATACAATGTATTTTCCCGAGTCTATGCTCCTGCATTAGCATCATTTTTTTAGATTTAAAAGATAATGACATTGCAACACAATAAAAAATTTCAAAGTTTTATAAGTGTTCCATTTTCCTTCTTTAAAAAGGCATGGCACAATAGTAGTGTGTGGCAGCCATCTCAGTAGTCCTCTGTACTTTTTTCTTCATATTTGGTGAATGTGATCCATGGATAGATTTGGTGAAGGATCTGTCTTAGCCTTCTGTAATTCCAAAATTCTCTTATTGCTTCAAATGCACCAAATGACATCCTATTTCATTTGTATGAGGACATGCAATTCATTAAGTGTGGGGGAGTGATTGTTCGGTGAATATTCTTCTTGTTCGACATCAACAACATCTATTCACAAGAAAAAATTTGTGCTTACATGAGCATTCAAAATTGAAGACAAAACAAAAAAATGATAAAATCAAAATATACAAGATTTTTTCCATCTTTAAAAGGGAATGGTGTTAAATTAAACCTGGTGATATACAAAAAAATCTTGTAACTAAAGGGTGAATTTCCGTAATGACTTCCAAGGTTGGCATATTTTCACAACTCTATATGAAATTATGACACATAGGTCTTCTTCCTAGACCCATTAATATGATTATGTGATGTTCATATCAAACCTAGGTTGCACATAGTTAGATCAAGCTCTTGGTGAAAGCTACCGTCAATTCCATTTTCTTCATATACATAGTAGAAATTGATTTGCTAATATCTTATAAATTGTGGATTGGATCACCATGAAATTTGGATCACAAATGCATCAAGATATGTTGAATAAACTCACCAAATTTCAATCAATTATGATTTATTATTTTCAAAATAATGGCCACTGTTAGCTTCAACTATTTTGCTTTTTTCATGAGACCATGCATCAGATGGCAATGAAATTTGGTAGGGAAATGCACTATAGTAAGGTGAATGAATACAAAAAATTCAATTCAAACTGATGCACATTTTGTAAAAAAAATAGTCACTATTACCTACAACCATTTTTCTTTTTTCTCAAAAATGTGCATATGTTGGCTGTAGTTTGTAGCATGGATAAAAATATCCATGATAACAACTACCTCGCAAAGTATTGAAAACCGGTTTGTGGATTGAGAGATAATGGTAAAACAAGTTTTCAGATTCCTGTAATAAAATTTCCAGATTCTTGTAAGTTAAAGTCCATATTCCTACAATAAAATCTTCAAAAGCAAAGATCGGTTCAAAACAAGTCAGTTTCAGTAAAGCGAATCATTAATCTATTCCTCTATGAAAGAGATTGATGGTGTCAACAAATCAATATTTGAAGTTTTCCAAAAAGGTAACATGGTATATGTTTCAATTATGTTTATTTATTAAACTTAGAATATTTTTAAATGGTTGATTTTATGTGAAAAAACCCATTTCCATGTATACTTTTCTTGAATTCCTAGATCATCATTACCTTAAGTGTTGAACTTAGACCTATAATTTCATTATTCTTTCAAAACAAAAAATGTTATCCTTAATGCTTAAAACCAATAGTTCAAGCATTTGAGGTAATAATTATCTATTAGACTAAATTTCATCATTTTGAATCCAATTGCCCATTCTGATAGTTATGATGTAATGTGATATTTGTACTTATGTTACAAATATCACAATCATTAAACCTAACACCATTTCAAACTTGCCTATGCTACAATTTACTGTTATTTTGAACTCTATAAGCCAAAAAATCATGCTTTGTTTCCCTATGCTGCTACCAAAATTTGAACTAAGCTCTCTATCATACAGTCAACATGGTACACATAGGAGTGGTGCATAGTGATCCAACCATAGAAGAGGATGATTTTGAACAATGACACCAATTTCAAAAGGAACAAGAAATGCTTCAAGATCATTTAGTACATGAGGAAGGTCAACATACATAAATATGAGTGGAGTGCAAAAATAAATAGATAAATACCATTCTTGCTAAGTTAATGAAGAAAGACAAAAATATAAAGAAGCTGAAAAAATAGGGTAGTAAAGGCAAAAAATGAGAAACTGAAGGAGTAATATACCAAGAAAAAAGAAAAGCACAAATCACTCAGACATAAATAAATAAAATTTTTTGCAACAAATATAAATAATATCAAGTAGAATAGGAGGTTGACAATAAGAAACAAAAATCTAAAAGCACATATGAGGAATAGGTCTCCATCAAACATAAACTAAAATTTTCTTATCGAGGTAGCAAGAGTATATGAAGTGGAAAGTCTACAGTTTTGGACCAAGTTTTAGGAGGAGATGAATTTCAGTTTTGATTGCATGGGGTCATGCAAAAGCACTAGTTTTGGGGAGGTGTTGGGTTCAAATTTTGGTACTTTTAACCACCTTATTCCAACCTTTTATATCTTCAGTTTTGAACCAAAATTCTTCTCTTTTATCAATTTCGTAAGGATAATGGCATGAAAAGATTAAAGTAAAGGCAATTATATTTCATAAAAAAAATATTCCATTTTTAATATATAAATATTTATTAGAATCATTTATTCATGTACTATTTTACAAAACAATAATCTACAAGAATTAATGTAATTACATAAAATCAACAAAAGCAGAATTCCTATAATTCTTCCAAGCTCTATGGGGTTCCACATCAACTAATCTTATTCTGACACTTGGAATGCATTTAAAATGATCATCTAATGGATAAATACCTATCTATCCTCCTTGTAGATGGTCACAACCCTCAATTCAATGAATAGTCAACAAAGGGTGTCTACTCAAACATTCTTGTAATCAGTTAGAAAAATCAACAAATTTGTCTCCAGCAACTAGAATTAGAATATCAGGGCTCGAGGATTAGGATTTGAAGTCAAAGAAGATTAAGGAAGATTATACGACATCACATATTATCCCTACTATCCATTTGATATATTATATTTTCCTAAATAGGTTGAATTGAACCCCATTCTTGATCAAATTTGGTTCTATCATTTCTGATTGATATTTTATGGATAAATAAATCCTCATTATTTTTCATATGCTTATTCTAAACAAAAGGACTGTTATTTTTACTAAGGATTAAAGCTATTGTAATACAAAGACTTCTTTTGTAACATGGTGTAGCGTTTTTCTAAAGCTTCTGAGTAGTTTTCACAACATATTCCAGAAGGGCCCCTTGGTATGTATTGTCTATTTGACTTTAATTGATTTATAAAATTACTAATCATGTTTGAATTCACTCCATTAGTCATTTTCATCAATTAACACACAATTTGTAAATTCTTGTAATTTTCCTGTAGTGATTCCGATTACACAAAATTCCCTGTAGTTTCTTATAATGGTCCTGTAATCACACATAATTTCCTGTAATACAATTTTGATGTCAGAACATGGGTAAAAGGAAAGATTTATCATAAATTGATTACTATTGTGTTTTGAAGATATTTATTGGAATTAATTAGAGTCGGCAATGCTTAAGTTAATGATTGAAATCATGATTAGAAATATTGAAGTTTTGAATTTAAGAGAGATTGTCATTAAATTGGTGTGAATTTGATTATAAACTTAGAACATTGATTTCATTTAGAGTTCTTTTTCATTACACTCTGAAACCAATTTTTATCAAATAACTATGATTTCAAGAAGATAATTTATTACGGAAGTGTAATGTATCTGTCTAATTCTACAATCTTGTTCTGACAAGGTCAATAATTGATTTTAGAATTATAAAAACATTTTTAAGATAGAACCAACTCTGAGATTTACCTGTACTTGGTTTGTCCTTTATTTCTACATATGAAAACACCTAAGTAGTCAGTTTACACATATTTTGTTTCACCTCGAAGTTTACCTACCTTGGATTGACAAATAAATGTTGATAAATATAACCCACTATATTACTTGACAGGGGTATTAGACTTCAAAAATTAATATCTCTCCAACTAGGAGGACTCACAAGATGTGTGACCTATCAAACGAAATGGTTAACAAGGGCTATAAATCTAGAGGGTCCTTGTACCCAATTTTTCTTCATTTGTGCATACAAAATATCAAACAAATGCTGACAAATTCACCCTTTGACATCAATACAATTTTTCCAACAATCTCCCCCTTTTTCATTGATATCAACACACATGCTCCCCCTATCATCATGCTTTCTTTGTCTCCATAATTCACTTCCTTTGTCTCCATTTTGCACTTATTTTTTTCTCTCCCACTATGACATAAATGGAAAAGGGTGACTTATGCCTTTGGGGTTTCTACCCCTGAAAATATGGCACTCAACACGATTTTCATCTTCTTATCCTTCCCTTCTTTGTTGTTCTTATGACTATTTTTCTTGGGTGCAATTTTCTTCCGCTCTGCTTAGTTAGAACGTATAAGTTGTTTGGTCTTCTTATGGCTATTGAAACTAATATTCCTGAGTCTTCTTCTTTGATTTCGCACTTCTGAGAGTCAAACAAGAGATTATACCCTTAATCACACATCTTTCCAACATTGAGAAGATTGTTCTTTGAATCCTTAACTAGACATAAGAGTTATCTCCAAATGCAACATTGTCGCTCTTTTATTTTAAGATGAAATTTGTTTTTTGATCTCTAGTCATATGTGTCGATCATCCACTGTTTATGTACCATTCATCTTCTTTATCTCTAGCGATCAATGCACAATTGCAATATTCCTTCTTTTTCCTTGCGCATTTTATAGTTTACTTCTCTGTATTTATGATTGGAGCATTTACAAGCCTGTAATGTTGTGATTGTGACCAAGATTATTGCATTTGTAGCACACAATATCTTGATACATTAGCTGTTTAAATGGATTGGATTTTCTATTGGTATATCCATGAACATTTCCTGATCGGTTCCTTCCACAATCATTTCAACTCTTTTCATAATTGTATCTTGTATTGTTTTTACAATGGATTGCTTTACGCCCAAAAATTCCATAAGAGTAATAATGACCAATAAAAATATTTTCATACTTGGGAGAGTAGGATTATATTCTAAAGTTTTTTGGTCTTGAAGGTGGTTCAATCCATTGTTTACCTTGGATGTTCTGAGGAGCATCACCATAACTTCTTGAAGTAGTAGCATTTCAAAATTGCCTTTTAATTTCCTTCTTCAAAGGCTTGGAGCTTGTACCTTCCTTGCTTGAAGATGTGCCTTCATAGACAAGACATGTTTTATCACTTCAATATCTTTGACAACTAATAATGTTATCCAACAATAGTAAGCTATTCAATTTCTTGTTAAGCTTATCAAATTCAACCTTCAATGTTACAAATTCCTCTTCAAGCTTCTTACACTCTTCTTCATCCTTCTTCATCTAGTTCTTCCTCACTTCCTCAATTTTTTTTCTTCTTCAAGATGAAATTTTAAAGACATAATTTCTTCATAACACTTTTAAATATGGTTTCTCAATCCTTTGATTCTATTTCTAAGCAAGGCGTTTTCCTTTTCACTATTCTTAAATTTTTCTTAAATATCTTCATCTTCATTTTTTCTCTGAATATTTTCTGAGTCCCCAGAAAGATTCTATTCTCACATTTGGTTCTTCATCATCTAAATCATTGATCTCTTTTTCATCATGTTCATTATCTTGATTTTATTGGGTTATGAAGTGAACTTCTCTTGCATCACATTCTTTTGTATCATTTTCTTCTGAAGAGTTGTTGTCCTCTTTAAAATAAAGATATTTCTTTTGAAAGCTGTTTTTTCCTTAAAAGGATATCTCTTAGCATAATGACCTATTATCCCACACTCAAAAACTTTTATAGGTAACTTACCCTTGTGTTTTCCAGTTCCCCTTTTTAGCTTCATGATGGAATTTTCTTCTTCTACATCTGAACCATCATCTAGAATTCCTTTGACATTGAGTTCTTTGTTTCTTTTCTTCCTTGTGGCTTTAAAAGTTGCTTCTCTAGTTGATGGTCCATATTTTATATCTATCTCATTTTGTATGTCGTAAGAGTGCTATGTAATTCTTCCATTGTCATGTTGGTCAATTCCTTGGTTTCTTCTATGGTAGATAACTTAGCATCATATTTCAAGGGAATCGATCTCATTAGAGAAATTTTGAGGTAAAAAATGCGCCTCAAAACAAAAATGTACAAACAAAATCAAATTTATAAGAACCAATAGGATTTAAGATAATAATGTCAACCATGGGGATGATTCACCATTTTTGGAGTAAAAGGTTAAAATATTAAAAAATTAAAAATAAAAAACTACTTTTTTTTTAACTCGTATTTTCCAACTATCTCCCTATGCTTTTACTCAAATTTCGAGGCAGGAGCACTCGTTGGTGTAAAGTTTAATTTCATCATTCAAGGATGCCCATGTTGCATAATTTTAAGTGAACCTTGTTACATGAAAAATGAAAAATACATGAAACATTTTTGTGTAGCAGGGGTCCATCGAAAGTATGCAAACATGGGTACTCCCTTGGATGGGGAATTAAATTTTGCATCCAAATAAGTGATCTCGCTCGAAAATTTGAGTAAAAACCATGGGAGATAAGTTAAAAATACGAGTTTGAAAAACTAGTTTTTTCTTTTTTCCCTCTAAACTTTGATGATTTAATCTAATATTATTTATTATTTCCATTATTATTTTATAATATTCCTTAGGAGGCCCATTTTAGACCTCAAAATTTCTCTAATGTGAGATATTTTGTATGACCGAACAATCTTCAAGTTTTTCTCCTAAACCAAAGACAGAGTTGACAACTTCGTCTACTATGAGTAAGTAAGTCACAATATCTTCTTTTTTATCCATTTTCATATTTTCAAACTGAGCTCTATACTTCTGAAGTTTGACATGCTTAACTTTATCATCACCTTCATACAGACTTTTAATTTTATCCTATACTTCTTTGGTTATGGTGTAGGTCATCACCTTGGAATTAATGGTTTTTGACCAACCACCTATGATGGTATGAAGAGATTTTGAATTGCAGCTAAAAAACTTCTTCTCACCATGACCAGTTAGAGGATTTTTAGGAACTTTATAGCCATTTATGATGGAGATCCAATCATCCAATCCTAAAGCCTTCAAGTAGGCTTCTATGAAACTGCTCCATAGTTGATAAACATTTCCATCAAGCACCATAATTGTTCTTGAAGAGATACCTTATATTTCCATATATGCTCATGATCTTCTCTCATGTGATTAGAATGCTAGAGGGTAACTTGCGTTGATACAAATTGTTGGACATACTAAGAGGGGGAGTGAATCAATATTTCATAAACTTAAAAAATTTAAGTATCAAAACAATTAATCAATAACATCACATCATTTGCACACACACACACAATTTGAACATAAACTTCCTTCCCTAGGAACACCCTGCCACCTTATAGAATAATAGATAAAATAAAACTTCTTGGGCTCTCGTACCAAGGACAATGACCCAATTACAACAACATCCAAATTTTATAAAGGCAAATTCATACCCTAGACCATCAATGGCCATACTAGTCTTCAACAAAATTCTCTAATAATTCAGAATAAGCTTCACTTCTACTCCAAGAGGTTCTCCAAATTCTGCTCCAAAAATACTCTAAAAGTTGCTCGAGTTGGTCTTCAAGATCTTCTCCAAAGATGCCTTAGGTCTACTTCAAAAAGTTCTTTAATAAGACTTCAATATTGGTCCAAGGTATTCTTGAAGAAAGTATACTTCAAACATTTTCAAGAATGCTTCCAAAAGAGCTGCTCAAAAGTCATTTCCTAGAAAGTGGGTTGAAGATAAAGAGTACAGAGGGTCATGTCTGCTCCTTTTGTATGACACAACATAGGGATCGAGTTTTGATACAAGTCTGAGTTACCACAAGGCCACAATATCCTTCCTTAGGCCAAATTTTAGGCCTTCCACAAGCTGAACCATAGGTTGGATTCCACAGGTCATAGAGGGGCCAAAAATACACAATCTGAACTATCACATAGGGACAATTTACACAGGGTTGAAATGCTACAAAGGGGTAAAATTTAAGAGTTTTGAGGTAGAATTTTGTAGGAAACTAAGCCCGAGTTTTTCCCTTTGAGACCAGGCTACAAAAGAGGTCAAACCACAATAGAGAATTGCTTCAAATATTCCAAGAATATGATAAGTTCCTAACCAAATAACCTTTCCCAAAAGTCAAGAAACCATAGCCAAATACCATGTACTTTCTTCTTTTACTTTGCCACAAATATTCATGAGATAATAATTTCTTAATCTTCTTCTTCACACCCAAAATTATCTATGTTGATTACTTAGATGAGTTGGAGGTCAATTGGGGGAGAGAGCTTGTATACTTATATTAGGTTAGTCACACAAACTCAGTCAACTTATGAATGGACATGATTGTTCTTGGAGCCAACTTAAACCCTTGTCAAGCCTTATAAGGAGGCTTTAGAACACTTAAAAATCAGTTTTTCCTTTCTTATAATCTCTTCTCAAGGCATATTTGAACTGATGAATTTAGGCTTCTTAATTTATAAAATTTGGACTTCCTTTTAGGGCGACAATGATTTTTAAGCCTTAAAACCTGTGGGACAAATGGGCTAGTGTGAAACCCATATTTGGGGCATTAGACTTTAAAATTATTTTCTCTCCATCCAAGAGGACCCACAAGATGTGCCACCTATCAAACAAAGTGGTTTGACAAGGGATATAAATCTAGAGGGTCCTTGTACCCAAATTTGCTTAATTTTGCATGAAAAACATCAAAAAAATGTTGGCACATTCACCCCTTGACATCAATGACAATTTGTCCAATAGTAGCAGTACAAAGTTGATGTAGCACTTGACGTGGTAGTGACATAAGGGTGTCATTGTAACAACTCTAATGGTATTGCAACAACTGTACCTGCACAACTTGCCTAAAGTATTTCCTCATGATTTTTCACAAGTTAACAAAAAGAGACAAATTATTCCCTAAATACAAAAGAATAAACATTAAAATGGCATAATCAAAAGATACCTATACTTTGATAAAAAAACACATTATTGTGGGAAAAGGGGTGATGAAGTGGCATGGAAATGGAAAGGGGTGCGCAAAAAGGTATTAAATGAGTGCTAAATAAATGTCAATTTTTGACACTTTTCATCTCCCCCTAATGAAAAAAGTTGCATGTTCCTATGCAACCAGATAGTTAATCTCACTCTGAGAGGGTGTGGCTCCCATGGAGGTTATTGAAATTGTAGTAAACCTTCCCTTCTTCATGAGCATGATCGTAACCTCTTCTTTCTTCAACCTCCCTCTAATAGGAAGATTCTTCCTTCTTGGAAATGTTGTGTGTAGTGACCTGCTCTGGTTGATTGATCTTGACATTACATTAGCCTTGATATAGCCTCAGGGATCATAATTTATTCTTTAAGGACCTTAGGTTGAGTTTTTAATTATTTTACTTTTATTATTATTAGATGTGATAATAATTTTGATGTACCAATTTGATGTTATGATGATGTTGGATTTGATGGACTTTTCAATGACTATGTGTAATCATGTTGATGAATTCATTATGTTGTCTTGTTTACATATTGTGAGGACTCACTTCTTTCTTACAATTAGTGATTATGTTGATGATAATGTGATAATGATATTTATCATGTGAAATTATATCAATGAATGACTATATATACACATATTACGGATGATTATTGAGTGTGACAGGAGACCACCCAAATACTCCAACATGTGATGAGTCAACGACTTCTAGTTTGATCAATTGCATGTTACTGAATAAAATAAATAAATTTCAAACTAATATTTTTCTCTGATTACTAATGGCATGATAGTTGTTGTAGGCACAAGGTAGTTGCATGGTTGGACGACTCACACATGGGTGATGGGGTTGCACAGTATAGATTAAAATTCATGGGAGGGGTCGGATAGCGTCTCTTATTCGACCTTCTATCAATCCCACTATGAATAGGGATGGAAAGTGTTGGGATACCTTCACCTTGAGGCTTAGAATGCCATGAGGGAGGACCCCAAATTGGGTCAAAATGAGGATTTACTGGGGGGAACATATCAATGTGTATTCCTTGATTCCTAGCAACATTAGTCTCACTATAGAGAGTGACATAGGAGATGGCAATGGTCTCCTTCTCTGTGACCATTTTTTTCTCCTCGTAGTCACAAGATGCCTAAAGGGAAAGCGGTGTGACACCCTTGGAAATTCAAAGGGATTTTTTTGAAGGGCACGAGCAACTTGGTGCCCTTGGCATCAAGAAGAAAAATTAAAAGTTAATTCAGGGTTAATCTTCATGAAATAATGAACACTAATTCACATAATGTAGTAAGTGGTGTTTAGAATCAGTTAACTTAATAAATATTAAGCCTTGGGAAAAGGGAGAATAGGAATAATTATAAAAAGTGGACCAAATGAGTAACTTTTCCCTCCTTACATTGCAAAATATTAAATATATAATGTGTATTAAAATAACTCCAAAAGTATGTATATGTTCTAATAGCAAAGGGGGAAGGGGACATATAGTCAACTAGAAACATTAATCCAAGGATAATTTAAACTCATTAAAGAAAGAGGGTGGTGCTTGAAATTAAAAAGTAATAATTTAAAATTAGAAAAAAACATTTTCATGAGAGAACATCCATGTGGCAAGAGCACAATACAAAGATCTCCATCCGAGATTTCAGCTTGAGTTAAACTAGGGTGTAGTTGGGGAACAAAATTTGAGATCTACTAGTTGAATTTAGTAATGAACACAAAATGAGGAGTATAAAAGGGGGATCAAGGGACAAATAGGAGAAGGAATAGGGAGCCATGTTGGGGTGAGGGAAAATATTCCTTTTAAAAAAATTAAGTAAATCATTTTAGGAGAGCCTTAGTGAGAGACTAACACATGGATAGGCGAATAATCAAATAATTGGATTAATAAAACTCATTGTTTTTGCGTGAAGTGACAAGTTTCATCTATGAAGCCTCCTATAAAAAAGGAGCAATCTATGAGAGAAATGAACCTTTTTCCCTACTATCGGATGAATTTCCTAATGTTATATTTAAAAGAGACTATTGAGTTCTATATTGAGTTTGGTGAAGTGGAGGCTCTTGGAGTGGGAACTCTTGAGCGATAGTGCTATCCTCCACTTTCTAGTGTACTTCCTCTACATTACAACAACATCACATCTTGGGGGTTCGCGGGGAAGAAGAGTACCCAAGGAGCAAGCTGGGAGATCAACTGGTGAGTCAGAGACATTCAATTAAGACGCAAAAATATCCACACATGTACAAGGACTACATCAAGGGAGCACAATAATCATTGAACCTGAGATTGAGACTCCATTTCCTTTGGTGCATAGAATCATTAGTTTTTGAAATTTATCCTACATGCTTATTTGTTGTAAATAATTATTGTACTGTAAAAGTTAAGGATATGATATATATTTGTAAATTTATGGATCATTGGTTTATGTGCCTTTAATTATTATATGATTCTCATGTTGGTTGTCATTATTCAATGGATGGTTATTTCTAAAACGAAACCTTAATTTTCTTATTACTTTGTAATTCAGTAACTAAGAATGTACAACTTATTTGCTAATAAAAATGTGAACATGACACCTTTCATATAATAATTTGTGTGTTAGTATCTTGTGCTGTGTTTCTTGGTTTATATATTTAAATAAAAATGTAAATGACGTACATAGGAAGGGTCCCTATACTTTGTATTATAGAACCTAGGTTCAAAATTTAGGACATATGGACCCTCTAATAGTGTACAAATTCAAAGTAAAACTAGATTGATTTATCCTATCTCTCGCCTAGTAAACATATTCTCGCCATATGGATATAATATTGCACCAAATGGTTGGTTGAAGGTTTATTAGTGTTGTAGACATTGCACTTAGTTCTATTAGCCTAGTTAATATCACCACACCTTAGGTAGGACCAATCATTGGGGCCAAAAAGTCCATGAGGACCACCTACTCTTTGTCTTTCCTTGTATCTTGATTTGCATCTGATGAAAGTACAAGTTTTGTAGGGTTGTGTGTTGTAATAGCATAAAAATAGAATTTTGATGAAAAAAATTAAAATAGTCAATTAAAAGTTGTAAATATAGAAAAAATATGATATATGTAATGATAGAAGATGGCTTGATGATGTTAATTTCAAGGCTTTTGTTCTTTCAGTTTGGAAACATATAGATAGGTCAAGTAGAGTACCTACTATGGATCAATTTACTATGAATTTAGAAACTTTGAAGGAAGCTATATGCAAATGGTCAAAAAAGAAAAAGGAGGAGAATTATGGCCCCTTGGATAAGATAGAGGAGAAAATTTCAAATCTGTATCTTTGAGGAGACGACCTTTCAACTTGTTATGAGCAAGAACAAGTTAGAGAACTAGAATAAAATGAAGGGGGATTTTTACAAGATCAAGAATTATATTCAAAGCTTAAAGTCCGAGTCACTTGGATTATTTAAGGTGGAAACAATAATTGGTTATTCCACAGGTATGCTATTCATTGAAGGGTTGTAAACCACATTTGGGAAATTTCTATATTGGATGGTTCAAAATTTATTTCTTCCTTTGATGAAATTGCACAAGAAGGGGCCAATTTTTATGAGAAACTACTCAAAGATAGTGGGCATATAAATATTATGGATCAATTTAAAACTGCTCAAAACTTCCCTCGATTCTTCACGAATGAAGAATTAGATTGGATAGGGAGACCTACTATAAAGGAGGAATTTTAAATATTCTTTAAAAGATTCCCAAAGGCCAAAGTCTGGGGCCTAGAGGTTAGGGTGAATTTTTTTTATTTTCCTTCTTTGATTTGAAGGGGAAATATAACTTAGAGGTGGTTGAGGATTCTAGAAGAAGGGAGCTTTTTTAAGGAAATGTTAGTACCACTTTCCTTACTTTAATTTCTAATATGGTGAAGCCTTAGTCTTTTAATGATTCTAGGCCAATAGCCCTAAGAAATTCTCTATACAAGATAATCTCTATGTTGATTGCTAATAGGTTGAAGGCTGGTCTGTCAAATCACATGTCCTCAGCTTAATTTGGTTTTATCTATAACATGCATATTCATGATGTAATTGGGACAACACAAGAGGTCATTCATACAATAAAGGATAGGAATTTTCCATCGTTGGTGATGAATATTGATTTGATAAAAGCATTTGATAGAGTGGACTGGTCTTTTTTAAGATTGGTTTTAGTACAAATTGGTTTAAAATTGAAGTTGTTTCTCGGATCTTGGGTTGTATTTGATCTGCTAATTGTGTCATTCTTATCAATGGTGAGCCTTCTGAATTCTTTAGGGCATCAATGTGAATAAGGAAGGGATGCCCCTTATCTCCATTTCTATTTTTTCTCACTATTGAAGGCTTAATTAGGTTAATAATGGAAGCAAAGGAGAATGAAATAATTAAAAAGAGTGGAAACCAACACTCGTGTGGCGAAAACACACATTATTTGGTCAAGGGAATGATGATGAATGGGAGATATTTAAATAAATCTTGGAATTTTTTTTAATGCCATAGGCATGGAAGTAAGCCTTGATAAATAAATTGGTCTTAGTAGTAACCTAGACAAGGAGAATTTATAACCTATTAAATGTATTTTTCCTCTCAATTTTGGCATGCTAAATGATGGCTTTAAATATATTGGGTCTTTCCTTAAACCAAGTAATTATAAAGTAGTTGATTGGTTTTAGATTATGAGAAAAGTGGAAAAGCACATTAACATTTGGTGTAACTGATGGCTCTCTTTAGGAGGTCCATTCATTCTAGTGAAGTATATTATAGAGAGCATTCCAGTTTTTTATCTAACCTTAGCCAAATTCCCAAAATTATTTTAATGTCATTAAGGAAATTGAGTGCTCAGTTTTTTATGGAATGAAAAGAATGAAAAAATGGGAATGTCCTTGGTGAAGTGGGAAACATTGGAAATTCCAAAAAAAATAGAGGTTGGGGCCTAAGAAATATGGAGTTATTCACTTTAGCCCTTGCTACAAAAGTAGATGGCAAATGTTTTTTGAAAACAACATGTGGAGCTCCATCATGAGGTTGAAATACCTAAAGGATAAGTCGGTGGAGGTTTGGTTAAGAAAATAGTCAAAATTGACTAGGACAAGGTCAATGATTTGGAGAAATGTGGTCCAAGGGATATAGGTTATGGAAAAAAGGATCACGTGGAAAATCGGTAATGTCATGAATGAATTAATTAGAAAAGATTCGTGGATTTTGTGTGATGGTAAGAAAAAACAATCTACGGATTTGGTAGAAATTCTATATTCTCATGGTGTTTATTATATTCAGATGGGGCTAGAGATAATCCCTTAGGTGTTGATAATCAAGTCTAGGATTCTTCTCAAGATTTACAAACCCCACTTGTTTTTATAGGTGAGTAGAATATTTTTTTGACGATTGCAGGGAAAATATGTATTTTTTTAAATAGGGATGAAGAAGAGAGTCTATCTTAGTCTAAAATAAGAAATGTGGGGTTATTTATGAAAAACAAGGATATAATGCTTTGATTCAACAAAATATGACTTATGATTCAAAATGATGGTTTAATTTAGTTTGGAAGGGTAAAGGAAACTTGAAATTTCGTCTTTTTTTTTTATGGATTTTCCTTGAAAGAGAAATCCTCACTTGGGATGTTTTTGCAAAACAAGGATAGGAAGGCCCTGGATTTGTGTTTTATGTCATCAAAATAGTGAATGTATTTGCCATTTATTTGTTTTTTTCCCTTTGTGAAGGTTGTTTGGAAAGGGGTTTTTTTCAGACCTAAAAATAAAAAGTTGGTGGTTTGGGAACTCTATTGAAGAAACTTTGTGGCTATCGGTTCAGAAATTTAGTTTGTCCTCTTTTAAATTTCTTTCAGTATTTGTGATGTGGGGAATTTGTTTAGGAAGAAGCATAATTCTTTTTCAAAATGGTGGTGTATGCTCAATAGTAATTGCACATAATTATAGAGTTTATTTTTTGGAAAAGGTCAAGCCATTGAAATTGAAGAAGTGTTAAGTTTTATGTTATGTCCTATGCTTGCAACAATTACTTCAATGTCTTTATTAGCCCAATAACAATTCACTTCAAATTAGAAATGACAATGATATTAGGTAGCAATCACTTTAGCATCAATTTTAGAAAACCATTGACAATAATTGTAGATAGAACAGTAACAGTAAATGCAGAAAGACAAGCCAAGACAAGAGAACACACAGATTTAGGCTAATGCTAGGGAAAAACCCACAAGGGGAAAACACGATTGATCTTTTCTTATTGATAAATATCAAATATCCAGAGAGAGAAAATCTAATAATGTAAAATGATGATGAAGTCAAAGTCAAGCCTTTAACTGTAAAGCAGTCCACAAAAATCCAACCAATAGCTATCCAAAAGAGGAGAAAAAATCCAATGAAATCTTGGCAAGTGTCACCTCTGAAATTCTTCAAGAAGTTTGAATTTGAAACTATTACAGGTCTCTAAAATTCAGTCAATTGTTGCATAGTTGACCTTTGATCAACAAGGGGATTCGAAGCAATGGAAGGATGCTCAAAATCTCGATGTTTTTTCCCAAGGGCTTAGGTCAAAGAAGTCTCCCAAAAAATACTTCCTGAACTCAGTCAAATAATGAGAGAGAGTGTTCGGTCAATGAGAGTCAATAGAGAGAGATAATGTTGGTCAACAGAGAGAGAAACCCTTCGCACGTGACTCATAAAATCATCTTCTTCCTCTACCTCAAGTCTGAGTTTCTTTAGTAGATATATCGAGTTATGTGAATGTGCCAAATGGGGTGAACATATTGTCCTATTTATAGTGGTTGGAGAGGGGTGAAGAGAAATTTCTTTTCATCCATAAGCCGACACGAAGAGGAGCCAAATTGAAAATGAATCATTTGGAGGAAGAAAAAGATTCCAAAATTTCCAATAATGAATGATGCCATCGAGATCTCTTCAAGGGTAAAGTGTGTCATCAAGAGGATCCTTCCAAATGATGGAATTGATCCCTAGTTTCCATCTTTAACACTCCTTCTCAACTAAGGATTAATTCCACCTGCCAATGTCCATCCACAACTATGTCATCAATCTCATCATGTACCGTCTCTACAACTTGTCTCGTGTCTCCTAAAGATTGATATCTAAATATATCAAGAAGAAAATATCATGGAGGGTGGGTCACAAGACCCTACCACCCTCATTCATAGGCTAGAGTCAAGTCCTCATGTATAGGGGTAGAACCCCTTCCAAGTTTGATCCATAGTGATAAATTTGTTGAACATCATGCATATTAGTCAGAGGGAGTGCGAAAATACTTTACGCGCCCATCGGCAGTGCTAATGGTCCCTATCCACTTTTCCTAACTCATTTTCCAGAAGAGAGGTACTTCACATGAGTCCCAGATTGCATGTGTAAGATGTATGCTGGGGAATCCACTGGGGAAGGTGAACCACTCACCCTATTTTTATATATCATACTTCATAGCGGAAGTTGAACCACTCACTCTATGCTCAAATAGTGAACTCCACATAGGAGGGTGAAGCACTAATTACCCTATACTCAAATATTGACCTCCACAGGGGAAGGTGAACCACTCACCTTGTTCTTAATCATGCTATGGCATAAACTCCACAAGGAATGGTGAACCACTCACCATGTGCTCATATATATCTAAGAAGTACCTCATTCCCCCTAGGAGCTCCCAGAGCTCAATGTACAACTCAAGCGGCACCCTCATGAGAGGGTATTTCCTTGACTCCAAGTCTCTCTTTGAATATTAAGAAATTTTCCTTTCCCATAGGATTTGTGAGGATATCAATAATTTATTCATCTATATTAATGTGTTGGAGCCTTATTTCTCCCTGTTATACCATATCCCGAATAAAGTGGTACCTGATATCAATACAATTAGATCGGTCGTGGACGTGATTCTCTAAAAGGTGAATCCCACTTTGGTTATCACAATGAATGATGGTGGTATCCAATACATGCTCAAATAGATCATTGAAGAGATTCTTCAACCAAATAGCTTCACAATAGGCCATACTAGATGAAATATATTTAGCCTCCATGATGCTTAGTGCAATAGATTTTTGTTTTCGTCTCATCCATGAAATTGAAAAAGATCCCAAAAAAAACAACATCTAGATGTGTTGTTTCTATGCACCACATTGCTGCCCAGTCAACGTCATAATATCCATGTAGCCTAAAATTATTGGTAGTATATCTCAGTCCATAGTTTATAGGGCCACAAAGATATCTTAGAATATTCTTTGCAACAACCCAATGTACATGATGAAGACAACCATAAATTGACTCAAAGTATTTACAATGAAGCATATGTCTAGTCAGGTGTTCACTAAGAACATCAGGGCCCCCAAACATTTTCTATATTCAGAAGGATTTTCCAATTTGGGGCCAACAACACTTCCACATAGATTCTTGAAATTTAGTTCCATCAGAGTAGACACATACTTGCATTCCATCATACCACATCTTTCTAAGAGCTTCACAATGTATTTCCCTTGAGAAACAAAAATCTCACCTGGATTTTTCCATACCTCCAAGCCTAGGAAGTATTGCATTAGTCCTATATCGTTCATCTCGAATTCAGAAGTCAATTCCCTCTTGCATTGATAAATGAGACGTTTTACACCAGTCATAATTAGCTCATCAACATACAAGACTGAAATAAGTGGCATTTCGTTTTCAACCTTGAAGTATAAGTTTGGATCAGGATAGCTCCTTGTAAATCTAAGCTTCATAAGATAGCTATCAATCCACTCATACCAAGCCATAAGGGTTTTCTTTAACCCATATAGGATTTTCTTCAATCTCATACATGTGTCTTTCTATCTTGTACTTTATACCCTTGAGGTTGTTCTAGGTAGACATCCTCCTTAAGTGAACCATGCAAAAATGCAGTCTTAACATCCATTTGATGTAGGCTCGATCCTTGATAGGAAGTAAGAGAAATTATGGATTGAATAGTGGTGTATCAAGCAACTGGTGCAAATATTTGATCATAGTCAATTCCTTCCTTTTGAGAGAAACCACATTCCACGAACCTTGCCTTATATTTTTCAACACTTCCATTAGCTCCATGTTTAATTCTGTAGATTCAGTTTGAAGTGACCATATACTTGTCCTTGGGTCTAGGCACCACTTCCCAGACATCATTCTTCATGATTGACTCATACTCCTCACCCATCGCATCTTTCCATACCTAGTTCTTTACAACTTATTCAAAAGTCGAAGGTTTAGTTTGAATGATAATATTCATGGAAGCCAACTATCTTTGATATGTGTTAGGATTATTACTTACTCAAAATTTTACACTAGGGGCAAAATGTTTTTTCTACATCTTGAAGAGTATCCTAGAACCATAGTGGTCGTTTCTTTGAGGTAGAGGGATCAGAAGGAGGTGGATCAAGTGGACCCATTAGGTTATAAACATCAGACATAGGTTCATTCATTAGAGGTTCTTCTTGTTTTTCAGTAGCACCATCATCCTTCCTTGAGATGGGTAGATCCTTGGCTTTCTCGAGGGAAATGTCATCATCAAAAGTAACATATCTACTTACTTCTTCTTCTCTTTGTCCAGGTACATAAATTCTATATGCCTTTGAATTTTCATTATATCCAAAAAATACATATTTCATCCCAAAATATTGCAACTTATTCCTTTTCTCTTTAGACACATGAAATGCATAGGACAACCAAAGATTCTAAAATGAGAAACATCAGGTTTCTCACGAGTGAAGACTTATTCGGGTGTCTTAAAAGCCAAAGCTTGATGAGGGCTTCAATTTTGAACACACAAAACAATGTTAGCATCTTCTCCCCACAATAATTTCGGTAGAACTTGATTGTCGATCATGACATTGGTGGCTTCCATAATAGTTTGATTATTTCTTTCAGCAACACCATTTTTCTCTAGAGTATATAGAAAAATTGTCTCTCTTAATTCTCGCCTATCTGGAAAAATCATTGAATTCATTATATTCAAATTTGGTTTCATTATTAGTTCTCAATGTCTTGACCTTCTTTCCTGTTTAATTCTCCACTAATGCTTTGAAGGAACATAACCATTTGAACACTCCATCATTACTCTTAAAGAAATAAATCCATGTTTTGTAGGAGGTCATCCACAAAATTTGCATAGTATATCCTGCTAACGAAGTTACGGGCAAGGCACCAGACAAGTCAAAATGGTTCAATTGAAGAATATCAGTTTTCTTGCTCTCACTAGAAGGTAATGGTCACTTTGTATGTTTCCCAACTTCACAAAATTGATAGACTCCTTCATGGATCATATGAATCTTAGGAATTCTTGTGACCATTATCCCTACCCTAGGTAAGGCCTTTTAATGTAAGTGGGAAAATATCTGATGCCATAGCTCACATTGAATAGAGGTATCACTTGCCAATGCTCCCAAAGGAATTCCACCAACTTGATAAAGACCATCAACCCTAAAACCAAGAGTAAAATCATATTTGAAGTTCCTATGCCATACATGTACCTTTCCTTAAATGAAAGCTACCTTCAAACCTTTGTCTTCCATCGAAGAAATAGACACCAAATTCTTATTCAAATCGGGAACATACAAGACTTCCTAAAGATGTATGGTTTGACCATAGTTAAATTGAAGAGTAATAGTTCATATCGCTTTCGCTGGGTAGGTGGAATTATCTCCAAGGATAATTTTTAGATTTGTTCTCCTCTCAACTAAGTTTGAGAGGGCCTCCTTATATCCAATGAAATTCCTTGAGGCTCCACTATCAATTAATCAATGATCCAAGGTATCTCGAGGAGAGGCCAGTAGATAGAGAATAAATTTATATAGAATTCATATTTTTTTTTCTACAAAATTATTTTCATCATACCTTGCATTTCTTGTCCTTTCGGGAGATCGATTATTTCCTTCTTGGGCAACAGGAGCATTCATTTTTCCTTTATTGTTATACCTATTTTTCTTTGATCATTGTTGTTGTCCCTTGGAGGATTCTTCTTGTTAGGACACTCTCTAGCATAGTGGCCAAAATTGTTGCAATTGTAGCATCTTCCTTTGCCTTTTTATTTGAATCCCTTCTTAGATCCTTGACCCTGTATCCTTGAATTAGATGGACCAAGATCACTCCTCCTCTTAGCATGTGTAAAGAAAAAAGCAGGTTCATTTCAATTGTAGTACTTATCTCTCTTCATCATCCTTGTTTCCTCTTGAGTGCATCTAGTCATTAGCTCATCAAAACCAAATATGCTTTCATTATTGAGAAAGGTAATGATAAATGTTTCCCATGGTCTTGTAATACCTCCAAGAGAAATAAGAGTGAGTTCCCTGTCAATAGTAACTTCTTCAATAGATAGAAGATCATTCTTTACTTGATTTATTCTCATGAAGTAGGATTGGATAGAATCCCCTCTATCCATATTGGTATCCTTTAACTTGTTCTTGAGAAAGAAAATTTGATTTTCATTGTTGACTTTGAACATCCCAATCAACTTATCATACATTTCCTTAGAAGCTCCCAAGTCATAAATATAAGAAACTATTTTTTTTTTAATAGATTCAATTAAGATTTTATTAGCTTTGACCTCGCCTTTTCTATACTTCATTCAAGCAACAACAGGTGCATTTGAAGGATGCTCCACCACTTTCACTTGCACATAGTCCAATACTTCATGTTCCTCCAAGGTCAGATCAAGTGTCATATTCCAAGAATGATAGTTTGATTTGTCATTGAGCTTATCCTCTATCTTGAAGTAAGAGATAGAAGCCATGGAGACTTGTTCCCAGTAGACCTTTTCCAATAGTAGCAAGAATTCCAAAAGTGATTGCTTACTTATTCCTTGGTATTTTTATTAGTTTTTATAGCATCATATATTTTCTAGTCATGAAATTTAATGGAGAGGATAGAATACATGAGATCTCCAAAGCCCATAAATTGTTTATGGAAATTCCGCCTAGATATGACTTAATTAGATTATTAACCAGTTTTTACTAAAGTTAGGGAATATGGTTATTAATTAAGTCAAGGTGAGATGATACTAGCCATCGATTATGTTTTAATATTGGTCGTTGTTACTCCAACAAAGGGTTATAAGAGGAGGTTGATGTGGTAATGGAGGGGACACTTGAGTAGTTCGATCTCTTGGAAAATTGATTTCTAGAGTAGAAGTTGTTAGTTATCAAAGAGAACTAGAGATCGAAGCAGTGACTGAGGCTAGAGGAAGTATTCCAGATCTAGTGAGTGAATTTTCGGAGAGGCAAAAGAGCCACTGAGAAGCTGACACAGGGGCTGCGTAATAGCTTCTAAAGGCAAGTTCGATTTGTTGAGAGGATAGACATGTTTAGTTCCAAAGGCTGGGAAGGAGTCCCAGAGAGTGGGAGAAGCATTTTTTTAGCCATCAAAGGGGAAAATGACTTCATCATAGACCAGTCAGAGGCTTGACGTCATGCAGACTATGGAAAGCAGCTCATAGGTTGACATAGAGGGTCAGAGGTTCGAGTTTCTGAGGGAAAATTTTGTCGGGGTTAACTTGCGGGGTGAGGAAATTCCTCACTAGATTTTTTCCAGTATTTTTCTCTGTAAGATTACCAAATAGGCATCTAGTTGTACTCAAAATTTCTCACTGCTACATAATAATAAAACGCTCAGTCGTTGCACCAATTTTCTCGCATTGGGTTTTCTAGGGTACTTTTTTCCAAAAATAATTGTGTTAATTTTATGTGTGTGTGCTAGCATTTCTTAGCTTCCAGCATTTTATTTTTCTGCATAATCTATTATTTGTGAATGTTGCAGTGTGTTTATTTTGATATTTGTCATAGCAGATAAATTGTTAATTGATTAACAATTAGGAGAAATAATACTAGTTGTTGCAATAGGATTATTTTTTGTGGAATTTTCACATGGCATCATAGCACAATTGATCAGTTGGAGAGCTCAGAAATGAAAAAAATGAATTTTGCTGCTCAGTAAGGGTAGCAAGCCGAAATTCCCAAGGGCAGCACAATATTTTTTTCTAGGAGGCCAAGTTGCTTGAGGAATTTCAATTTTGTTGAGAAAGGGGAAACAAATCAATCCTTACACATTGAGTGGTCCACGGGTAGAGGGAGGAACTCAGTACTTTCATTGGGATGAAATATAGCCGGACATAGGGGTTTTCTAGCAGTACACTGAAGCATAACCAGTTTTGAGGTGGAAGAGAGAAGAGCACACATAGAGGGAAAATTTTCCTCAGGGAACTTCTAGTGTCAAGAAATTCGATTTCCCTTGCAGATTGGCAGTAGTTGTCATAATATTGTCTCACTCCATAAGGAAGTGCAAGTAGCAGAGCAACATCCGAACAAAAGGAAAGAGGAATTTTTCGACAGTTCGTTTGATATGGCCACTGTTAGGCTTCGTGATCAGGATAGTTGGATGGAGCTTCCAACTACATGATTTGGAAGGAAAGGATGTCCTTCCTTCTAGATGAGTATGGCCGAAAGCCTACATTGATGATTTAGTGGCGATTCCTCAGGATTCAGATTAGCAAAAGAAATATAAGAAGTAAATGGCGGGGGAAAAGTGGTTGATCCTAGATGGACTTTGACATCATATTGTTTCACATATAGCCAACAAAGATACTTCCAAACAGATGTGGGATTCTCTCTCCTCGTTATACCAGGGAACTTTCGAGTAGTGGAAGATGTTTCTCGAGGAGAAGTTGAGATGCATCCAAAGGTAGAAGGGAGAAGGCATAGATCCTTTCCTTACCAAGATTCAAGAGGTCTGAGACCAGTTGTTATTTGTTGGGGCAACACCTCAATCCACGGAGGTAGTGCGATTGGCACTCAATAACGTCTCAAAGGATTGGCAAGTTTTCTCCAAATCATATTGGGTAGATATAGGCTACCAGACTAGGATAGAATTTGGGTTGATTTGTAGCAAGAAGAATTGAGGTGAGCTCTGTTAAAGAGATCCATCAGTGGCAACAATAGCAGATCGAAGATGGTGAAGGAGGAGGTGAATGTGGTCCTCACATCTAAGAAGTTGTTTTTCCCTCTGTGGCCCTCACATCTAAGGGTCCCAGTCAGGAATAGGGGGAGCAGAGGAAGAAGAAGAAGGAACTATCAAAGGTCAAGTGCTTCAAATGTGGTGAGCTTGGTCACTATAGTACATAATTTCCTCTCAAGAATAAGAACAAGGAGGAGAAGTAGGACCAACATGTAGCTTCAGCTGATATTGATAGGATTTCCTCCAGACCATAGGAATACTTCGCTATGTTTACCGATACACATCTAGAAGTGAGGTGGGGTGAATTGGTGTTGTAGCCCCAAAGTGCTATAGTTGGGTAGGATCCTTGAAAACTCCACCTCGTATATCATTACCTGGCTATGAGGGACCACAATATTCAGTAGCATGACAGATCAAGGGAAGTTGATGCAGCCAGTACTAGAGTGAAAATTGCAGGGTAGTAACAGTCAGATGCTAGGGAGTGAAGTGCATAGTTGGCAGAAGTGTAGTTGGCATAATGCAGATCAGCAGCATCGTAGACTCTTCAGTGACAGTGCAGATGCTAGTAATAGTAAAAGACTTGGGAGATAAATGCATCATACTAAGCACAGTTGATTCAGTATTTTGGATTCTTCCATTAGGGGAATTTTGTGGTCTAAAATGGGCCTCCTAAGAAAAATGTGCAACCAAAATAAAATTTATAAGAACCAATAGGAGTCAAGATGATGACGTCAACCATGGGGGATGATTCACCATTTTTGGAGTGAAAAAGTAAATAATATAAAAATAAAACATTTTTCAACTCGTATTTTGATTATCTCCCTAAGGTTTTACTTAAATTTCGAGTGGGAGTACTCATTGGATGCATAATTTAATTCCTCATCCAAGGGGTACCCATGTTGTATACTTTCAATGGACCTTGCTACACGAAAAATGAGAAATGCATGAAAAAATGTGATTACAATAACGTTTTTCATGTATTTCTCATTTTTCGTGTAGTAGGGTCCATCGAAAGTATGCGACATGGATACTCCTTGGATGAGGAATGCAATGAGTGTTTCCGTTCGAAATTTGAGTAAACCCATAAGTAGATATGTTGAAAATACGAGGTGAAATTTTTATTTTTTTATTTTTTCCCTCTAAAATTTGATGATATAATCTAATATTATTTTATTATTTCCATTGTTATTTTATAATTTCCTTAGGAGGCCCATTTTAGACCTCAAAATTTCCCTGATGTCAGTTGTAATAGTTGCAGTTGTAGTAACAACAAATGAGAGGGATGTGTAGTGCAGATGCAATGTTGGGTCTGGCAGCATTAGCAGCATCACAAATGCAACGTATTTCAGACTTGCGTAGTGGTTGGTGGGCAGTATGGACAGACATCAGCAACATGACAAGAGATGATGCAGAGGCAGGGTGTTGTGGCAGGAAGTCCATCACTAGAACACATTCCTCGCTAAGAGGGAGTGTTATTTTTTGTAGCATCAAATATGTTCTAGCCATGAAATTTGGTGGAGAGGCTATAATACATGAGATCTCCAAAACCCATAAATCGTTTTTGGAAATTCTACCTAGAAATTATTTAATTAGATTATTAACCAATTTTTAAATATTTCCTAAGTCTAAACTTAGGGAATATGGTTAATTAATGAGTATTAATTAAGTCAAGGGGAGAATCATCTAGAAACTCAAATAGATCAATCCAAAGCTGATCCTAGCAATCGATTATGTTTTAATCTTTTCCATTGGTACTCCAACAGAGGATTATAAGAGGAAGTCGAAGTGGAAATGGAGAGGACACTTGAGCAATTCTATTTCTTGGTAGATCGATTTCCACAGTAGAAGTAGTCAGTTGTCGGAGAGAACTATAGATCGAAGCAGTAAGTGAGGGGCAGAGACATTGAGGCTAGAGGAAGTATTTTAGATCCAATGAGTGCATTTGCAAAGAGGAAGAAGAGCCACATAGAAGCTAATATAGGGGCTACGTAGTAGCTTCTAGAGGCAAGTTCGATTTGAAGAGAGGGGAGGACGTCTTCAGTTCCAAATGCCAAGAAGGAGTCCTAGAGTGTTGAAGAAGCATTTTTCCAGCCAACAGAAGGAAAAATGACTTCACCAGAGACTAGTCAGAGGCTTGACATCATGAAGGTTGTGCAAAGAAGCGAAGATGCTGATGTAGAGAGTCAAAGGACCGAGTTTATGAAGGAAATTTGTGTCGAGGTTTTCTTGTTGGGTGAGGAAATTCCTCACTAGATTTTTTCCAGTATTTTTCTCCATAGGATTTATAGATGTTGGCATGTACTCAGAATTTCTCACTGCTGCATAATAATAAAACCCTTAGTTATTGCACTGGTTTTCCTGCATTGGGTTTTTTTGTGGACTTTTGTCCAAAAATTATTGTGTTAATTTTATGTGTGTGTGCTAGAATTTCTCAACTTATAGTGTTTTATTTTTTCGCTCAATTTTTTATTTGTGAAGGTTTCAGTGCGTTTTTTTTTCGATATTTTCCATAACATATACAATATTAATTAATTAACAATTGGTAGAAATAACACCAGTTGCTGCAATAGGATTCCTATTTGTGGAATTTTCACACTTTTCTTAACCTTTGCTCTGATACCATGTTAAGTTTTATGGCATCTTCTATGCTTTCAACAATTACTTCAATGTATTTATTAGCCCAATAACAATTCACTTCATATTAGCAATCACAATTATCTTGGGTAGCAATCACTTTAGCATTAAATCCAGAAAACAAGTGACCGTAATTGTTGTAGAACATCAACATGAAATGCAATGGCAAGTCAAGACAAGATAACACACATATTTAGGCAAATGTCAGGGAAAAACTCACAAGAGGAAAACCCAACTAATCTTTCTTCTTGATCAATATCAAATATTCAAAGAGAGAAAATTCAATAATGTACATTGATGATGAAGTTAAACTAAAGCCTTTGACTGTCAAACTTTCCACAAAAACCCAACCAACAAATGTCTAAATGATGAGTAGAAAGCTAATAAAATGTTGCCAAGTGTCACCTATGAAATGCCTAAGGACGTTTGAATTTGAGATTGTTACAGGTCTCTAATTTGGTCAACTATTGCATAGTTGACTTGCGTTCAATGCAGGCCTATAGAGGGGTCTAGACACATGGAAAGATACTCAGAATCTCAGTGTTTGTGCCCATGAGCTTGGTCAAAGAAGTCTCTCCAAAAAGCCTCTTTGAACTCAATCAAGAACTTGGTCAAACAATGAGAGAGAGTGCTCTTTCAATGAGAGTCAACAGAGAGAGAAAACGTTGGTCAATAGAGAGAGAAACCCTTTACGCTTGCCTGAAAAAATTGTCTTCTTCTTCTACCTCAGGGCCAAGTTTCTTTAGGAGAGATGTCAAGTTATGTGAATGTGCCAAATGGGGTGAACATATAGCCCTATTTATATTTGTTGGAGAGGGGTGAAGATATGTATTTTCATCCATTAGCCGGCATGAAGAGGAATTGGCCTGAGCTGGCCTGAAAATGAAGCATTTGGAGGAAGATAAAAATTCCAAAATTCCCAATGATGAATGATGCCATCAAGAGCTCTTCAAGGGTGAAGTGTGTCATCAATAGGAGCCTTCCAAATTAGGGAATCGATCCCTAGTTTCCATATTTAACAAGAATACAATAATTATAAGGGAGATGGTGTTATCTGAAGGAAATGTATGGGGTCCCTTTGATGGTGCCTGTCAAAGTGAGAATCGTAGGGATGATGTTGTCATTCTATTCCCTTAGAATGTGGTTTTAAAATGTAAGTTGGGCATTAAAAATGGTACAAACTTTGTTGTTGAGTTGATTTCTCTATGGTTGAAGGTTTTTAAATTGATCAATAATTCCAAAATAATAGTGGACTTGTTCAATGGAAAGGTGGATCTTAGAATCCTTCAGTTGGAAGCATGGAAAAGGAAGATCCAACAATTCAACAATTTGATGATCTTTAGCTCCTTCACTAGTATAGGGAGCATAATTTTCTAGCATATATGCTCTCAAAAGAAGTTTTTCTTTTGGATGTTGGCATTTGCAACTATTCAAAATTTTGTAATGGTGTTTTATTGTCATTCGTTTCCTTTAATCTCTTTAATCTTTCCTTTCTAGTGACATGTTAGTCTTTCTTCTCTATGTATGATTGAAGCATATTTTGGATGCTAAGATAAAATGTCTCTTAAAAAATTAAGTGAGTTGTTATGGAACCAAGAGATTGCACTTTTTGATTTCTTTTATAGAAATAACAAAAGTATGTTATTTTAAAATCCCACTATAACATATTCAATTAATTAAAAAATTAATTAATTAAATTTGATAAATAAAATAATTTTGGAAAATAAAAATTGCAATTATATATATGTGTGTGTGTGTGTGTGTGTATCACTAGTAGAAAATGAGAAATTAGTGACTGGGTGACTAAAAAAGTTAGTCACCACAGCTTTTCCAAGTGAAATACTACCAAAACTCAACAATCTTAAGTGACTAAACTAAAAACGACTAACATAAATCACTAATTTAGTCGCGGGTTAAAATATGTGACTATCTAATAAGTAATACAACTAAAAATGACTAACATGAATGACTAATTTAGTATAAGAATAAAAATACAACTATCTAACAAGTACTACAATAATACGAATCAATTTTTTATGTTAGTCATCTTAATTGTGTCAAGAAATCTAAACTTATAAGAGATAGGGGATTGAAAGTTTGTTAAATATTGGTTGAAAGTTTATCCTTTCTTAAACACTTCTTCATCCTCGCATGGTATATAGGTGAGCCAACTTTGCATTATTTATCTCTAATAATTTGTAATTTTAAAAATATATTTTTTAATAAAAAAATATCTTATGTATTGTTAAAAAAAACTATTCATTGAATCTAATTGGATCTAGTTCCAATTTGAAATTAATTTGAAGAGAAATTTTAATTTTTAAGACTATAATATCAAATAAAAAATACTTTAATTTCATATTAACTGACCTAGATCCATCTTAACCCCGGATCTATCAAGCGCCTAGAGGGATCCAATCTCTCGAGGTGAAAACCTTTTTTTCTAGTGCAAAACTTGAGGAAATGTTTGCACCTCGAGAGATTGGATCCCTCTCGGCACTTGATAGTTATAGGGTTAATATGGATCTATGTTGGTTATATAATACTATATAATATCTATATTTTTATGTGTCTCTTTGTTATTCCCTCTCTCTATCTCAAACCCTAAATATACACACACACACTCTCTCCCTCTCTTCCCCTTCATTCCCTCTCTATATATATGCTTCTCTATATTCCCTCTTGCTCTCCTCTCTCCCTCACTCTCTCTCCATGACTCCCTTGTCCCCCTCTCTCTCTCCACCTTTATCCCTCTATGTTTTTCTTGTTCCCTCCCTCTCATGCCCCTCTAATTCCATCTCTCTCTCCTCATCTCTATCTTCCTTCATCTCTATCCCTTATCTCCCACCTCCCTCTATCTCTTCCCCCCCAAATCACTCTCCCTCTCTCTCTCTCTCTTCCATCCAACTCTATCACTATATTCCCCCCTCCTTCTCCTTCTCCATATATATGTCTCCATATCCCTCCCTTCCCCTTCTCTTCCTATCTCTATCTTCTCCTCTTATTTCTCTTCCCTCCTCTCCTCTCTCCCTCACTCTCTCTCCATCTCTCCCTTCTCACTCCTCTCTCTCTCCACCTTTATCTCTTTATGTCTGTGTTTTCTCCTCCCTCTCTCTCCCAATCCAACTCCATCTCTCTCTCTCTCTCTCTCTCTCTCTCTCTCTCTCTCTCTCTCTCTCTCTCTCTCTCCCACCTCACTCTCTCTCTCCCCCCCATCACTCTCTCTTTCTCTCTCTTTTCCCTCCAACTTTTTTATTATCGCCTTCCCTCTCTCTGCCCATGTTAGGTCCCTATACTACTAGTGTAACCACTTATTGTTATTAGTGCAACCCCCTTATTATATTGATCAGATATTGATCCATAACCTAAGTGATAGCTCAAATTTTCAAAGTGTTCAAAAGAGTGTCAAACCTGAGCGACCGAATAGATCTCATCTCCCTGATTTCGGTGCTGCAAACGGTTTGAAAAACCGATACCGTATGAAGGAGTTATCACAATTTTAAAAGTCTAGTAAACTACAAACTATGGACATTTGACCAAGGTTAATTTCATTTTTGGGGTAAGCGCTAAACCTTTCCTTAATTTCCATATTGAGCACGTGGGTAGTTTTCGGAAGGTGGGAAATGGTATCTTGCATGGAAAAAAAGTTGGAAATGGTATTTCGCAAATTCACGTGATTAACCTTAGTGGGTGACACGTAGCACGAGAAGACCACTTTTGTCGTGTGCTCTTGATCTGATATCAATTGAGCAAGATTTTGCATGAGATTGCACGACAACCATTCGATTGGACGGATCACATCAATGGTGGAGATCATCTGGGTTAGTTGGTGAGTGGATGATGTGATATCCATTGGATCGAGTGGGATAGATCGACGGTGGAGATTCTGCTATTTGAAATGCACTCTGCTTGACGTGTTTCTTAACATATAATGGTTGACATGCATTTGCATGACCACTAGCTCTACAGAGGATTATCCCTAACCATCGGGATTATACCACCTCATATGCGCGCCCAAGAAGTTATTGTAATGTCTCACCTCCGACAGTCAGCTTGGCAAAGCGGCTAAACTTAGGTGAATATGCTATGTTTAACTGGAATTAGGTGTAGTTCACCAAATTTAATGGAGTATCCTTAGGGGATATTGATTAAATGCACTCCAGGAGCAGTTTTCGACCACAGAGAGAGAGAGAGAGAGAGAGAGTGAGAGTGAAGCAAGAGGCTAGTTAGGCTAATTGTAGCCTTCTGAAGCCAATGGAATAGTCCAAAGAAGCTGAGGAAGTCATTTTCATAAAGATTTTCATCGAGGGATATTTTGGAGCTCAGGGTCACCAGGAGTTGGAGGCGGTTGTAGGAGCTACCAATACTTGTTCTCAATGAACCAATAGTCATTTCTAACTGTAATGAGCCTTTTGAATCCATTGTAGGGATTTGCAGAAGAATTTGAAGACTTCTAAAGGCCGAGATGCTATAGGGAAGTCTAAGGCAACCTAGTGCCAATTGTGGAGGAAGGCCTAGTTTGGGGATGCAATGCTCATTTTGAGAAAATGTTTATTCTATTTTCGGTGTCTAATATGTGCTGGAGATAGGAGATGAGGTTTCAGTGATAGTTAAAGAATTATTAAGGAGTTAGTGCCATCAAGAAGCTTAGGGTAGCTAAGTGCACTGGTTCAAGGAATCAAGTCTAAGGGAGCTTAGATCTATTTGAAGAGTGATGAAAGCCATGACAAGAATATAGATGGTATTCTAGGCCCATTGGTTCAGTTCAGTAACCTTTGGAGTTAAGTGTAGAACTTGTAAAAGTGTTGGGTTGTGTTATATTCTTTCCACATAGTTAACAAGGGGTTTGAGGGGTACCCGTGACCCCACTTTATGGGGTCCAGGGCAGCGCCTTGGAAAATTTTGTTTTTGGACCCTATGTTAGGTTGGGCAGACCCACCTATGGTTTTGTACATGATTTTTGCACATGTTTTTTGGACGTGATGGTTTTTCAGTCCATGGTATTGGACGCGATGGTTTTCAGTCCATGGTATTGGATGCGATGGTTTTCGGTCCATGGTATTGGATGCTTTGGCATGTATAAATATGTATTATAACATTGAAAGGAACATAATGAAAAATCACACTGGTAGTCTCGGTTTTTGGATCCAGTGGGAAAATCTCTGTGTATATGTTTTTTTATGTGTATGCTCTCGCATTGTTTATTTTTCTATGTTTTAGAATTCGTATGCAAGTAATTTCTTTACAGGGTAAAACCTACATTTGGTATTGGAGTGGTTTTTGGCTTCAAGGGGATGCCTTTGTTGCTGAGGGGTTTCGCTCGGGCCTGTGGTAGACCCTGTTCAGTAGGAGATCTGTGAGATCGATTTTAGTGGTGAAAGAAGATGGCGAGTGGTGGAAAGATAGAGATCGAGAAATTTAATGGTCAAAGTTTTGAGTTGTGGAAGGTTAAGATGGAGGATCTGTTGGTGGATAAATATCAGTGGATCACGGTAGATCCAGGTACTAAACCAATGGGAGTGACCAATGAAGAATGGAAGAAGTTGGATCAGAAGGCAAAGAGCAAATACGATTGTGTGTCTCAGATTTAGTATTGTTGAATGTATCAAGGGAAGCTACAACAAAGGCTTTGTGGGACAAGTTAGGGACTTTGTACCAATCTAAGTCTCTGGTGAATAAACTGTTCCTATGAAAAAAGTTGTATAACCTAAGGATGAAAGGTGGAGACTCGGTGATATAGCATCTGAATGCGTTTAATACTATGGTAAGTCAGTTAGCATCTGTTGATATTAAAATTTCAGATGAAGATAAGCGCATCAGTTTGTTGTGTTCTCTACCAGATTCGTGGGATAGTCTAGTTATTGCAATAGGTAGCAATGCAACTACCTTGCATTTTGATGAAATTGTCTCAGCCTTGCTGACGGAGGAGATGAGACAGAAAAATATGGAGAGCCAGAATGGTGATGCCTTATTTGTACGAGGATAGTCCCAGAACAAAAACAAAAATAAGTCATCGAGTGGGAGATCTAAATCCAGGGGGAGATCTAAATCTCCAGGAAAACCTGTAAAGGTGGTGTGTTGGAAATATGGAAAGGAAGGGCACTTCAAAAGGGACTGTAAATCTAAAGCTCCTGATAAAGGAAAGGGATCTGATGATGCTCCTTCTACAGAGGAGAAAACCACCTCAGATGAAGGTGGGGATGTGTACTTGGCTTCTTCAAGTACACATGTAGATCATGAGGCATGGTTGATTGACTCAGGTGCATCCTTTCACTTCACTCCCCATAGAGAGTGGTTCTGCGAGTATGAGAAAATATGATGGTGGTGATGTCTTCTTGGGGGATGACAGGAAGGCTAGAATCATTGGTCGTGGAAAAGTAAAGTTGAAGTTGCAAGGTGGAAGGGTTAGAACACTTCCGGGTGTTCTGCTTTCCTGCAATGGCGAATCTGATTCTGTAAGCAAGTTGGATGATGCAGGTGCTAAAGACAGTGTTGAGAAGGATACCTGCAAGATGGTTCGAGGAGCACTGGTATTGATGCGGGGAGTTCGGATTGGAACTCTGTACAAGCTGCAAGGTAGCACTGTTGTTGATGGGTGGAATAGTTCTATGGTTCCTGAAAATGGAGCAGAAAATCTAGTGGTCTCTGGAGAGAAGACCATGCTGTGGCATCAAAGGCTTGGACATATTGGAGAGAAGGGCCTTCGAATACTTCATGGTAAAGGTATGGTAGAAGGTATGAGTAATAGCTCTCTGGATTTTGATTTCTGTGAAATTGTGTATATGGGAAGCAGAATCGGGTGAGTTTCCCCTCTGGTGGTAAGAGGACGAAACATATATTAGAGCTTGTGCACAGTGATGTGTTTGGAGCTGTGAAAGTTCCATCACTGGGTAAGTCTGTGTACTATGTATCATTTATAGATGACTTCTCAAGGAATACATGGATATATTTCCTTAAGGAGAAATCTGAAGTCTTTGACAGGTTTAAAGAATTTAAGGCTCTGGTGGAAAATCAGACAGAGAAGAAGATAAAGGTGCTGAGGACAGATAATGGTGGAGAATTTTGCAGCAAGGAATTTGAAGAATTCTGTAAGAGGTGTGGTATAGCACAGCAGAAGACTACTCCATATACACCTCAGCAAAATGGAGTCGTAGAAAGAAAGAACAAAACGTTGATGGAAAGGGCAAGAAGCATGCTCAGTGGTGTCGGGTTAGGACAGGAATTCTGGGCAGAGGCGGTGGATACTACATGTTACCTGGTCAACAGGTCACCTTCATCAGCATTGGAGGATAAGACTCCACAAGAGGTGTGGACTGGTAAGAAACCTTCTCTTTCACATTTGAGGTTATTTGGATGTGATGCATATGTACATGTTCCAAAGGAGAAGCGAACCAAGTTGGATATTAAATCTGAAAAGTGCATATTTATTAGGTATAAGGATGATTTGAAGGGTTATAAGCTTTGGCAGTAACAAGGAAGGTTGTGTATCTCCGAGATGTGATGTTCAGAGAGGTGAAAGATGTTATTAAACATGAAGTCCAACCAAAGAAACCTGAGAAGATAGAGTTTGAGCTAAAGGAGGAAGAATCAGACTCTACAGCAGAGGAGATATCAGAAGATAAAGAGCCACAAACTCCAGGTGTAAGAAGATTAATTCGAGAAAGAAGGTAGCCAGAAAGGTATAGTCCATCTTCTTTATTTTCCAATTTTGCTTTATCTATTACTGATGACAATCCTAGAACTGTGAAGGAAGCAGTGGATTCAGAGGATAGAAAACTCTGGAAAGAGGCCATGGTTGACGAAATGGCATCTTTGCACAAAAATGAGGCTTGGGATCTAGTGGAGTTACCAGCTAGAAGGAAACCCATTGGAAGCAAATGGGTGTTCAAAAAGAAGACATATGCAGAAGGAAAAGTGGAGAAATACAAAGCTTGGTTGGTAGCAAAAGGTTATTCCCAGGTGCTGGGAATTGATTTTGGTGATATTTTTTCTCTTCTTGCCAAGGTAACTTCTATTAGATTAGTTTTATCTGTTGTTGTTGCTTTTTGATTTGGAGGTAGAACAGATGGATGTGAAGACAACATTTCTTCATGGGGATATGGAAGAGGATATCTACATGAAAAAACCTGAAGGCTCTGCGGTGAAGGGTAAAAAAGAACTGGTATGCAAGTTAAAGAAGTCTTTGTATGGGTTAAAACAGTCACCAAGGATGTGGTATTAGAAATTTGATACATTTATACAGGGACTTGGCTTCACTAGAAGCAAAGAAGGTCATTGTGTGTATTTTAAATTAATTGGTGACCATGTTATTTATCTGTTTTTGTATGTGGATGATATGTTGTTGGTTCGAAATGACAAAGAAATTATCCAGGATTTGAAGACCCAATTGTCCTCCAAATTCGACATGAAAGATCTCGGTGCTGCAAATTATATTTTGGGCATGGAAATTAAAAGAGATCGGTAAAAGAGGAAGCTCTGGTTAAACCAGAGGAAGTATGTCGAGACAATATTGCAGAGGTTTAAAATGCAGGATAGTAAACCGGTGAAGGTTCCTATTCCTGTAGGTGTGAGGTTATCTGCTGAACAGTGTCCCAAGACACAAGAAGAGGAAGAGGACATGTCCTGTGTTCCATATGCAAGTGCAGTCGGTAGCTTGTTGTACGTCATGGTCATTACTAGACCATACATTGCACATGCAGTGGGAGTATTGACAAGGTTTATGTCAAAACCAGGGAAGGAGCACTGGACAGCAGTGAAGCGGGTTTTCAGGTATTTGCGTGGCACTAGTGATTATGGTTTGTGCTACCAAGGAAGACCAGGATTGGACAGAGTGTTGGATATCGGTGGCTTTGTTGATGCAGACTGGGCTGGAGATCTGGATCAGAGAAGATCTACAAGTGGGTATGTGTTTAACCTATTTGGAGGTGCAGTCAGTTGGATGAGTAAGAAACAATCTGTAGTGGCACTATCAACTACAGAGGCTAAATACATGGCAGCCACTCATGCAAGCAAGGAAGCAGTTTGGTTGCAGAGATTGTGTTCAAGTATGGGGTTAGTACAGGGAGCTATAAGGATAGACTGTGACAGCCAAAGTGCAATCTTCTTGGCAAAGAACCCTGCTTATCATTCAACGACAAAGCACATTGATGTTCAGTATCACTTTGTGAGGGATATGATAGAAGACAAAAAGGTGTTGCTAGTAAAGGTGGACACTTTGAAGAATACTGCAGATGCATTGACAAAATCTGTGAGCTCTGAGATTTTCTCTTGGTGTAGAGAAACAATGGGCGTTTCAGGGCTGGAAAAATGACTAAGCTCTCCTGTGGCCCCCTGTGGAAAGGAAACAGCAAGTGGGAGATTGTTGGGTTGTGTTATATTCTTTCCACATAGTTAACAGGGGGTTTGAGGGGTACTCGTAACCCCACTTTATGGGGTCCG
>APFE030165786.1:136328-148850 GCA_000404065.3 Pinus taeda
TATTGGATGCAATGGTTTTCGGTCCATGGTATTGGATGCTTTGGCATGTATAAATATGTAATATAACATTGAAAGGAACATAATGAAAAATCACGCTGGTAGTCCCGGTTTTGGGATCCAGTGGGAAAATATCTATGTATATGTTTTTTATGTGTTATGCTCTCGCATTGTTTATTTTTCCGTGTTTTAGAATTCGTATGTAGGTAATTTTTGTACGGGGTTAAAACCTACAAAAAGAAACTTTACCATAATCCCAAAAAGCCAAGTCAAGATGACAAAAGCTCAAGGAGGCATAGCCCATGATATTCGGGTGAACTCCTAGATTAAATTTGTTGTTATGTGTTGATGTTTATTTGTTGCATTATATGGCTCTTATATATGTTTAATATCAGCAGAAACAAATGGACTTAAAGCACTTAAATAGTTAAAAGAAAACATACATCTGATTCAAGTATTTAATTCCGCAAATGTCGTATATAAGCTAGATAATTTAATTGTTTAACTGAGTGGGAGGTTCTTGTAGGCATAACAAGTTATCAAACCCCCATTTCACATCAAGTGGTATCATAGCAGGTTGCTTTATTGATAGAGCTAGTTGCTTGATACAGAGCAATAGGTTGCTTGTTTGGCTTGAAAGGTGTTTAAACAATATAAAGAATATGATTCTTTGATTCTTTGTAAAATGACTGTTGTTTTAGTTTGCAAAGGTGAAGGGAAAGTTATTGATAGCTAATTCCAAGAAAGGACAAGAAGGAAGAAGGGTTGAAGGCATTCTCCTTACCCAAAGGACCTCAAGGTGACCCTTGAAGCACAAGAAGGTTTGTTTGCAAAAGGCTACTTGAATAAGAGTTTGACTCTACACCCATTAGTTCTTTGAAAGCTTTGTGAATTTTGTTGAAGTTCTTTTGTTCATTTTTATAATGACAACTTCTTCAAGTGAGTTTTCAAAATCCTCATCCTTCACAAGATTCTTTGTTGAAGACATGAAGCGAGACTTGTTCATCATGACGGATATGGTGAAACAAATGTATGAAGGTGAAAGGAAGAGCACCAAACTTCAAGAGCAATTGAATTCCATGAAGGAAGAGAATTTGTTGCTTTTTGACAAATTGGAGGAAATGGAGAGCCAACTTCATATTGCAAATACGAACCTAGAAAGGATGCATGAGTCGGAGACACATCTCCTTGTTTCCAAAGAGGCCTTAGTCAAGCATCATTTTGAAGAAGAGGTAAACAATCCTAGTTTGTCTTCAATTTCCTCTAAGAATGTTTATGTTGGATCTTTTGAAAAACATACAAGAGGCATAGGATCCAAGTTGATGTCAAACATGGTCTATGAAGGAAAAGGATTGGGAAAACATGCACAGGGCATTGTTGAGCCAATAATGGTTGAGGAAAGGCCTAAATATTTGGGTCTTGGTTATGGACAATCTTATGGAGAAAGTTCCAAAGCAGCCATGAAGGCAATTGAAAAAGTTCCTAGAAGGAGTTTCATTTTAGGTTCTCTAACTCAAGTTTGTAAAGATTGTATTCATGGGAAATGCAATTGTTTGAAACATACTTTTCAAGAAGAAGATGTTCATAAGCATGCACTTGAACAAGAGAGTTGTGAAAGCTCTAAAATTATTGAAGAGATTGATGGTGTTCTGAAGGGAGCCACTTCTTCATTCGATTCACCTTCTCATGAAAGCAACAAAGGTGAAAGAGGAAGGTATAAATCTGATTTAAATCACATTTATTTTGATTATGTTAAGCATGTAAATTTCCACATAAACATTGGAAAAAAATTGCATGTTACTTTTGTGGTTTGGTTAACCATAGTGTTTTTAGATGTTGGAAGAAAATGGCCACATACAAGAAACTTTTGAAGAAAAGGAGGCAAGAAGCCAAAGGCCCATTGGACAAGGAAAATTATGTTGTAAAGAGGATGAACATGTGTTGCACTTATTGCCATAAGCAAGGACATATTTCTGAAAAGTGTTGGATTTTGAATCTAACAATGATTCCACAAAATTTGAAGAAGGTGGAAAAAGAGAATGGCAAGAATGGAAAGGAAGTTTCCATAATTGATGTATTTCAGGATGACTCACATGTTGATGTCGATGTGCCTTTAAAAGAAGCACCTTTGACATGGATTGGTAAGAAATGGTTAGATTTCTTACCCAATTAAAGGCTGCATGTATTTTGATTTGATACATTTCTTTGCCAATGGAATGCAAGTTGCAGGGTTTTACCAAAAAGGTGAATGAAAAAGTTGAGTATGAGACTCGCTTTATCGCAGCAAAATTATGTTCATTTCAGCTTTGTAAGTACATTTACATATGATTGAGTATATTATACTTATGATTGTGCTTGAGAGAAAGTTGAAGAATGGAATACATGCATGAGAATGGTATGTGTAAACAAAGGAATGTTCATGATTTCATTGTATTTGAACATGTATGTGTAATTGACTTGATGGTCGATTGCTTTGTTTAAACATGCATGCAATTTCATATTGACTTGGAAAAGTTGATTTTGTCTCCAAGATTGAAAAGGGAGATAATGATGAAGTGTTTCACAAGAGGTGGAATTCTTTCTACTTTCAAAAAGAATCGTCAAGTTCTTTTTGTACATGCTTGATTTGGAGAGTCAGTTGTTTGAAAAAGGCATGTTTTTTCGGCTTGTGATATAGCCAATCATTTGTACGCAAGATGTAAGAGACCTATTGATGATTCACATGATGTGAATTTATGTCGTCAAGTTGTTTTTTTTCATTATGTTGTTTTTGACAAGATGTTAGAAGAATATTTGCAACAACAAAAGTCGCCATAGAAGTGGCTTGGTAAGAAGAAGTTTTACTTCTTGACCCAATAAAACATACTTTCATTGGTACATATGCAAATTTCAGTTAAATATGCATATATTTGTGATGTAATCTCACATTTGTTTGAGCCACCTTGGGTCGATGATCAAGGAAGCAATGTTCAGCTACCTTCTGTAAACTTTTCAATAGAAATTTTGAATGAGTTCAAGAAAGACAGTTCTTAACAGGAGGACAAGCGCATCTAGGAAGGGAAGTGTCGACTACCTTCGAGTTTTGGTTCAAAGGCACTAGCCGTGCAAGACAAGTGTATGGAGGCTAAAAGAAGAGGGTGTTGTACTCTCATATACTATGCAGATCAGTATATTAGTCGTTTGGGGTCCAAATGATTCCTAATGGGGAGGAGTGATTAGATATTGGTCCATAACCTAAGTGATAGCTCAAATTTCAAAGTGTTCAAAAGAGTGTCGAACCTAAGCCACCCGATAGATCTCGTCTTCCTAATTTTGGCGTCGTGAATGGTTCAAAAAACAAATACTGTATGAAGGAGTTATCACAATTTGAAAAGTCTAGTAAACTGTAAATTATGGACATTTGACCAAGGTTAATTTGATTTTTGGGGTAAGCTCTAAACCTTTCCTTAAGTTATGTATTGAGCATGTGGGTAGTATTTGGAAAGTGGGAAATGGTATCTCGCATGGACAAAAAGTTGGAAATGGTATTTCGTAAATTCAGGTGGTTAACCTTAGCAGGTGACACGTAGCACGAGAAAACAACTTTTCTCGTGCGCTCTCGATCTGATATCGATCGAGCAAGATTTCGCGTGAGATTGCACGACAGCCGTTCGATTCGATGGATCACATCAACAGTGGAGATCATTTGGGTTAGTTTGTGACCGGACGACGTGATATCTTTTGGATCAAGTAGGATAGATCGATGGTGGAGATTCCACTATTTGAAATGCACTCCACCTGATGTGTTTCTTAACATATAACAATTGACACACGTTTGCATGACCACCAGCTCTATGGAGGATTATCCCTAACCGTCAGGATTATACCACCTCATATGAGGACCAAAATAGTTTGTAATGGCTCACCTCCGACAGTTAGCTTGGCAGAGTGGCTAAACTTAGGCAGATATGCTAAGTTTAAATGGAGTTAGGTGCAGCTCACCAAATTTAGTGGAGTATCCCTAGGGGATATTGATTAAATGCACTCCATGAGAATTTTTTTACCAGAGAGAGAGAGTGTGAAACAAGAGGCTATCTAGGCTAATTGGAGCCTTCTAAAGCCAATGGAATAGTCTAGAGAAGTTGAGGAAGTCATCTTCATAGAGATTTTCATCCAGGGAGATTTTGGAGTTGAGGGCCACCAAGAGTTAGAGGCAATTGTAGGAGCTGCCAGTACTTGTTCTCAACGAACCAATAGTCACTTCTGACTATAATTAGCCTTCTGAATCCATTGCAGGGATTTTCAGAAACATTTGAAGACTTCTAAAGGCCAATATTCTACCGGGAAGTTTAAGGCATCCTAGTGACAACTTGTGGAGGAAGGCCTAGTTTGGGGATGCAGTGCTCATTTTGAGCAAATGTTCAGTCTATTTGCATTTCCTGATATGTGCTGGAGATAGGAGATGAGGTTTCAGTGATAGTTAAAGAATTCTAAAGGAGTTAGCGCCATCAAGAAGCTCAGGGTATCTTAGTGCACTAGTTGAAGGAATTAAGTCTAAGGGAGCTTAGATTTGTTTGCAGAGTGACGACAGCCATGACAGGGATATAGATGGTATTCTAAGCCCATTAGTTTAGTTCAATAACTTTTGGAGTTAAGTGTGGAACTTGTAAAAGAAACTTTACCATAATCCCAAAGAGTCAAGTCAACATGACAAAAGCTCAAGGAGACATAGCCCATGATATTCAGGTGAACTCCTAGATTTAATTTGTTGTTATGTGTTGATGTTTATTTGTTACATTATATCACTGTTATATGTGTTTTATATCAGTAGAAACAAATGGACTTAAAGCACTTAAACAATTAAAAGAAAACATACACCTGATTCAAGTATTTAATTCCGCAAATGCCATATATAAGCTAGATCATTTAATTGTTTAATTGAGTGGGAGGTTCTTGTAGGCATAACAAGTTATCAAACCCCCATTTCAGATCATATATTGTTGTGCCCATGTAGTCCCCATATTGTTATTATTTTTCCCAATAGAAGCCCACTATTGTTATTATTGTGCCCTTACATTATTATTGTTATGTCGACTCTGATTATATTATGACCCCTTAGACTCCTATATATAGAAAGGAGATCTTGTCATTTGTATCATCCAAGAATTGTTCATTTATGTAATGTAAAGGAGGTTGCCCCCTCGAAGAGGCTGAATTCTAAGGTGTTGATCTTTCTTTTCTATCTTTTTGTGAGCTGGTTTCATAACATTTGGTATCAGAGCTTTGGATTCTAGGGTTTCGCTGCTCCAAACATGTCATCGTGTAATTTTTGCAATAACTGTTTTGCTACAAAGTTTCAGAAGCTAAAAAAACCCATTTGAGACGCAATCGATCAGAATCTCAGGTCCAAATTTGAGATCTTGTCTCACTATATTTTCGGAGATAGGATCTGAGGAAGTTATGGTTTTTGCAAGCTCTAGAATTTCATCTCAAACAGGTCATCGTGGAATTTTCGCTATAAATTTTTTCTACGAAGCTTCAGACTCTAAAATAAAACCCATTTGAGCTGAAATTTCGGTGAAGCTTGAGCTCGAATTTCAGATCTTGTTTCGCTATATTTTTGGCGATACAGTCCAAGACATTTAGGTTTTCTGCAGACTCCTGAATTACATCCTAAACAAGTGACCATGAGAAAATCATCATAACTTTTTCTTTGAGCATCAGATTGAAATTTCGTAAGAAGTGAAAGAATGAGGACAGACTGTAGTTTTTTGTGTATCAGATTTAGGTCCTAAGGTTGACAGAGTGACACATGGAACTTCGTACAAGTGCACTCTATTGAACCAAACTATAATCAGGTCATCGTGGGAGATTTGACATAACTCTTCCTTGCAGAATCCAATCTTGATCAGACTTGCGGGATTAGAAACAGAACTCAGAGGGATACTGTGGGATGAAATTCCATAACTTGGAGAACTGAAATTACAGAGTTACAACTGTTTCTAGATTGAGCTCCTAAAATCAAGAAAAGGTGATATGAGGAAGTTTGATGGCAAGGATCCAGTAAATTGGATACTACAGATGGAGAAATATTTTGATTTACATGAGGTGAAACTGTTACAAAAGGTATTTATTGCATCTTCATATTTAGAACCGAATCAATTTTTATGGAATAAATGGCTTTTCTCTTGTAAACTACTTGTTACGTGGTCAATTTTCACAGAGGAATTGATAACACATTATAAGGATACAAAGAGCAACACCTTCTTTAGCCAATTGATAAATCTCAAGCAAAAGTGTCCAATGGAAGAGCACATTGAGGACTTTCAAAAATTGAATCTAAGGGAAAATGATATTCTAGAGAAGTAGAGGATTGATGTCTCCATAGGGACTTTAAAGGATAACATTCAACATGAGGTTCATCTTTGGGAACCTGATTCATTGGAGAAGGCGTTCAGGTTGGCAAGAAAAGTGGAAAGAAAAATTATGGAAACAAGGAAGTCTACCCCTCACAACTATAAAGAGGGAAGTGTTACTTCTTCTAGCCTTCCACAACCTACAAGGTTGACACCACAACAATTGGAAGAAAAATGAGAAAAAGGGCTAATACAATTGTGATAACAAATACATGAAAGGTCATAAGTGTGCTGAGAAGAAATTATTTTACATAGATTGTGAAGAGGAGGAAGAAAAGGATCGAGGAACATAAAAAGAAGAGGATGTACACTAGGAACCAACCATAGAGAAAGAAGAAATGAATCTGACCATATCTTGTAAAGCATTGGAAAGAATTACCACTCCTCAAACTCTCAAGATAGAAGGACATATCAAGAAGAAAAAGGTTCAAGAAGTGAAAGATCACATGGAGAAAGAAGAAATGAATCTGACCATTTCTTGTAATGCATTGGCTAGAATTACCACTCCTCAAACTATCAAGATAGAAGGACATATCAAGAAGAAAAAGGTAATAGTGTTGATTGATTCAGGTAGTACCCATAATTTTATTCATTGTAAGATAGCCAAGGAATTGAATTGCTTCCTATATCGAGCACCAGAGTGTCAAGTGATTGTTGCAAGTGGAGGAACCATAAATTGCTTTATAAAGTGCCATAATATCAAGCTATCCATGGGAGAATATGTATTGAATAGCCCAATTCTTTCCATTCCAATGCGTAGTGTTGATGTTGTACTAGGTGTCCAATGGCTACAATCCTTGGGTACAATAGATTTTAATTTTCAAGAACTTCTCATGAAATTTTCTTCGGAAGGAAAGGAAGTCGAATTAATGGGTATCATAGGGAAACCATGAAAGATAATCAGCTCTAACGGACTGAAAAAGCTTCTAAAGAAAGAAAAACAAGGCGTAATTGCACAATTATGTTTACTAGAGGTTCCCACATTGAAATCATCTATTTCTCCAGATCTCCAAAAATTCTTGGACAATCATTCCAAGGCATTAGAGACTCCCAAAGGCCTCCCACCTATTCATGATAATGATCATTCTATTCATTTGATTCTAGGAAGTGTTCGTCCAAACATCAAGACTTACGGATATCCTTATGCCCAAAAGAGTGAAATTGAATGTATGCTTTCCGAAATGCTAGAGGCTGGTATAATTCAACCTAGTCAAAGTTATTTTTTTGCTCTAGTATTATTGATGCACAAGAAGGATGGGTCATGGTGCATGTATCTGGATTATAGAGAGCTCAACAAACTCACTATTAAAGATAAATTTCCCATTCCTGTCATTGATGAAGTATTGGATGAATTGCATGAATTAATTTACTTCACCAAGTTGGATCTTTGTTCAGGATATCATCAAATAAGAATGAATACTAAAGCCATTTCGGAAACAACATTATTGAAGAAAGATGCATTTTAATGGACTCTAGAAGCAACGAAGGCCTTTGAACATCTTAAAGAGGTAATGTGCCAAGCACCGTCTTAGCTACACCAGACTTCACAAAAACCTTTATTGTGGAATATGATGCATCAGGAAATGGAATTGGTGGTTTTTTAATGCAAGAAGAAAGACCCATTTCTTTCGAAAGTCATCCAATCAAAGGAAAGTTTTTACACAAATCTATTTATGAGAAGGAAATGTTGGCAACACTGCATGCACTTAAGAAATGGCGACCCTACGTAATGAGAAGATCCCAGTTCAAATAATATTTCCAGAACTTGACGAGGAAGGAAAAATCATATTGGAACTGGGACTAGTCATAGAAACAAGAACCTGACAGCTATGAAATCGATCAATTTCACAATATCTTATCAAGTGGAATAACTTACCTGCCAAAGATTCCACATGGGAGGACAAGAATTTTATACAGAAGCATCCATAACTACTCAAGCATTGAGGACAAAACTTTTGAAAGAGAGGGGTATTTTAGGTCCCTATACTACTAGTGTAACCCCTTACTGTTATTAGTGCAACCCCCTTATTATATTGGTGTGCCCATTTAGTCGCCATATTGTTATTATTGTACCACATAAAAACCCACTATTGTTATTATTGTGCCCTTACATTATTATTGGTATGTCAACTCTAATTATTTTATGACCCCTTAGACTCCTATATATAGAAAGGAGGTCTTGTCATTTGTATCATCCAAGAATTGTTCATTTGTGTAATGTAAAGGAGGTTGCCCCCTCGAAGAGGCTGAATTCTAAGGCATTGATCTTTCTTTTCTATCTTTTTGTGAGCTTGTTTCATAACAACCCCCTCCCCAAATCTCTCTTAAATTTGATGACATTGTATTGTGTTTAAAGAAATTATCTAAATTAAAAAAACTTAATTGGTTGTAAAATATTAAACCTATATTTTTTATCATCATGTCAAAGAAAATAAAATAATGAAAAACTTTAAAAAATCATGCACTATATTTAATCTATTATAATTAGTCAATTTCCTTGCTCTCATCCCTTGGATCCTTAGCTAAGAGGGATCTATTTCAGTTCTATGTATAGATCCATATTAGCTTAATTTTATTAAGACCTTAATTTAATTTCTATGGGAATATTTTTAGTAGTCGTGGATTGGATCCTTAGCTAGGATGGATCTATTCCGGTTCTATGCATAGATCCATCTTAGCTTAATTTTATTAAAACCTTAATTTAATTTCTATGGGAATATTTTTAGTAGTTGTGGGGATAGGGGGTTTAGATATATCTCAAATTGTACCATTTTCCCTTTTTTATTCATTTAAAAAAATGTTGTAAAATTAAATTAAATTAAAATATTTTTACTATGATTTGTTCACAAGTTAATAACAAATAAAAAATAACAAATTGAATTTTATTATTTTTATTAATTTAACTTTTATTATTAATTGAGGCCAATTAAAATGTTACACTCATCCCAATATCATTTTAACTTGTTCTTCTTTTAATTAGCGTCTACCAAAAATAAACAAATCCTTTTAAAAATAATAATTTAAAGCCACGAATTGAATTTATTATTTATATTATAAATATTTCTTTACTTTTCATTATAAATATTTATTTTCTTTTTCATTTCTAGTTTAGCATTGGGTTCAAATAAAATATTCACAAATTACAACATCACATTGTAGCATTGCATTTTTCTCACTTGTTGATATTTGTGTGAAAATGCCAGAAGAAGGAAGACAATCAACGTGATGTATGGATTTCATAGTATTCGAACCCCAGATGGATTTTGCATGGGAAACACCTTAGGAGAGAATCAACAATTATATGGAGGAAGGACAAGGTCATTGGGCGTGGAGATTTTGGCCATTTGTACAGTAGTATGAATTTGGGCTCTGAAGAGTTCTTCCTTTTTACTAAACATGATTTTTGTTCATATGGGTAAATAATTTTGAGGGTTTATATGATCAAAGCATAAATATCATCTAGAGTTGAGGGTTTAATGATCTTGATTTCAGCCAACAATTCATCAAAAGACAATGCACAAGTAAGCATTTTGCATGTCCTTATTGTACAAAGGGTTTAATGATTATGATAATGCAGATAAAGAGTTCTTCCTTTTTACTAAAGATGATTTTTGTTCTTATGGGTAAATAATTTAGAGGGTTTATATGATCGAAGCATAAATTTCATCTAGATTTGAGGTTTTAATGATCATGATAATGCAAATCTTGATTGCAGCCAACAATTCATCAAAAGACAATGCACAAGTAAGCATTTTTCATGTCCTTTTTGTACAAAGGATTTAATGATTATGATAATGTAGATCCTGGTTGTGACCAACAATTCATCAAAATACAATGGACAAGTAAGCATTTTTGATGTCCTTATTTTACAGATCAATTCGCTCCTCCCTAACTTTTCTAGGGTCAGAATGCATGAGATTTTATTTTTTCTTTTCACCTTTTTTTTCTTTTTACCTTTTTTTAATGGTTGATTGTTTGTGTAATGGACTCTACTATGACCAAATTCAAAGGGCTCGAGTGATGCAAGCAAATTTTCTAATAGGATGCAAATACTAGACCTTCCTCAAACTTTGTTACATGAAATTAAAATTTCTTGTAATCATGAACATAAAATGTTTTATGTTTCATCCTTAGATTCTGATCTCTATGCATACAGTTTTAAACCATGTTACTATAATTTAAGTAGAATATAATTAGATCCATTAAAACTTACAACTCTCCAAAGCTTAGGTTAATTTCACCTAAAAAGAAGGAACCTGAATGGCTTTTGCAATTTAGATTCAATACTTACAAACAATGATTAAAAGTGGAAGAACCCAAACGGTTTGATAACTTTTACCCACCCATCAATTTCCAAGACCTTTGCTATTATTCTAAACCTAAATAGGGAAAGTAGAAGAAGAAGAGTAGCTAGATGTGGTGGACCCTAACCTGCTTGATACTTTTCAAAAGTTTGGCATGCCCTTGACTAGAAGAAGAGATTGACCAACGTTGTTGTAGATGTTGTCTTTAACGGTGTTTTCATTGCTACCGTGCATAGGTAGACTCTATAGGCAGTTGAGGTTATCTTTTGTTCGTTATAAGAGGTAATTTGGGAGTATCTTGATCTAGTTGGGAAGTAGCTTGGCAAGTTTGTTCCTCCTGCTAATAACTATTATGTTGCATTGTATTTTTTTTAGTGATAACTCCTTCTATTAAATCCCCAAGTACACATTGTCACCCATGGAAATATCCATTTATTTCAAGATGAATGAGATGGAGACCAGGAAGTTTGAGAGGACTATTATTGTTGTCGATAAGAGGAGTTTTGTGAGGTGAGAGGAGTTCCATGACATATATTGAAGGATGCACTGAACCATTTTATGAGACCAATCATCTCCATGCCATAGTAGTGGATCTCTATTGCACCGAGGGAGAAATGATAAATTATTACACTGTGAAGAATTGGTATGTCGGGGATGATAAATGCAGATGTGGGATTTATAATTTATTATTAAAATAGGTTTGTGCAATGGAGACAAATCAAGGATTTTGTGGACCTGAGTAGAGACTTGTTTGAAAATCACCTGAAAATACTCAAGCATTGTTTTGAAAGGTGATGATGCAATTGGACGGTTCTATTCTTTTGCCTTGGAAAATAAATATCAATACGGGGGAGAAAGATGATCCATATAGGGAAGAAATGAAATAGTAGGATTGTTTCCAAAATTATGTCTATAGGCAAGTCAAGGAACTACTACAGAGGATTAGTGCAAGTGCAACCAAATTCTCATAATGTGGGTAATTTTTCACAGTGTGATTTGATGCTCAATGGTGACCAGGCAGCTGCAAATACTTATCATTACATTCAGGTACAATTTGAGTTGCACTCTAAAGTCTCTAATTTCATTTATTAATAGTCCTTCTTGTGTCCATGTCTCTCTTAATTTCATTGTGGTAGGATTGGAATGGGTTGAAAAATCAAGCATATCATTGAGTAAAATAGACACTCACATGTCACTACAGGTCATTGTGCATACTCTCTATTTTTTATACAATTAGAAGTGAGCAATATGATGTGTGCACAACTAAAAATACTAGCAGGCATGATGAATCCAGTCTTAGCATGAAAATCGAAACCAACAATTATAAAATATCAGTAAATTTGTGACATGGAGTAGAAAACACAATAAAAGATTCTATGCCAACATTGTCTATTTAGTTCAAGATACTACTAATATTTCATAATTTTCAGAGATGGTGGATGTCATGAAGATGCCCTTATGCAAAGTTATTGACTTGAAGATAAGATGATCATTGCAACTATTTAATTTAAATGGGCTAAATTTAGGCAATTAAAACAAATTTAAAAATCACTAGAAACAACACCCCTGTTTATTTTAAATAGAATAAATGTTGGTAATTAAAACAAGTTTCAAAATCACAAGAAACACCACCCCCACATCATTGTATTTATAGTTGTACAAGTGTTATAGACATTTTTGGGCACTTCAACCCCAATCATAAATGTCCATAAACTGAGGACTCCTAAGTCCCTAAAAGTGTTGCTTCACTACCTAAAGGAACAAGGTCAACTGATGTAACATCATCTCCCAGAAGTTCTCCACTGAAAACTTGCTCATAAAATTGG